>JAOEHV020110934.1:0-15121 GCA_025447995.2 Isaurus tuberculatus | reverse complement strand
TAAAAGCAAAATGTTACAAATGAAAATTGTGTCTTACTCCATGAGAAGCCCGAGCTCACGCAGCTATGCGTCTTGTTTCCAGTTATAAAACCCTAACTGGTAGGAAGCAAACCCGTCACTATGGAATGGGGACCAGAGAAGGAACTCGTTGAATCTTGGAATCCCCATTCAAGTCCTGTGCCTCTTCTGCTTTTTTCATAAATTTTGTTTAGAACACCAACAAAGGTTTTGCATTGTTTTCCCTTGCTAACTTCTAGGATCAAAATGCCATTCTTATAAAATTAATAATGACCAGGATGTGTTCTCAATAGTTTTTTTTTTCTTAATTTGTGCAAATTAATATCTATTATAATTTTTATTAGTACTAAACAATTACTTGAACTACTTCTCAAGACATGAAAGATGAAAGCAAATAACATAAAGACACACAAAATGATTATATTTATAAATGCCAATGCAAGAATTATTTTATTAATTTTTTCAAATACTTAAATCTAAAAAGTTTACTTTGAAATGGGAACATTTCTCTACCCAACACCCTTTTTCCTGAAGACACACAAGTACAGTAACTAGAGCTATTAAGACCTTATGTACAACTTCTTTGAAAAATCAAGGACACTGGCTTGTGTAATTACATTGACATACCATGATATGCTAATATGGAAATATTTCACACGTCTTTATCATGAGTATTTAGAATTATTGATTGTATTAATGTGAGAATTTAATGTTACCACTTTTACGCTGGTGTAATACAGGTATTGTATATTATATGTATATATGGGGTTATCACCTTGTTTCTACAACAACTAACCTTGACACTACACTGGTTGAGCCATTACTTTTAAAATATGATTATTATGCATTAAGAAAGATTACAATGAAAATGATTATAGAAGCTCATCTTGCTGCCATTCTTGGGCTTGGAATGTCACTTCAGGGTTTCTTATATCATCAAGGCTCTGGATCAGTCGCAGTTCAATTTGTTCAGGTGTTGGCTTTCGGTTTGGTCCGGCAAGTTCTGCATGATTGAGAATCAGTTTGAAATACTGTTAACTACAGTATCTAAATCCTTTTATGAGCCTAGTGGCCCATCAGAGCCGGCACTTATCTCTGGTTTCTGAAGTGTTAAGCAAGTGAGAGTCTCTGACTCCCCAGGGGTGGATCCAGGAATGTGAAAAGAGGGGGTACACCGAGTGCCGAAGGCATGAGTTTTTTAGAGGGGTCTGGGTCTGTTATTGGGGTTATTGGGGATAGGGAGCTGGTGGAAATTAGGGGGGGCACCCAAAAAACTATGGCCTAAAAGGGTGGGCCACCAAAAAAAATAGTCAAAAAGGAGGTGTGAGGAAAAAATACATGGGATTGGGCCACCTGGAAAAATACGGGGATAAAAGGGTTGGCCACTAAAAAAATACAAGGCCTTTCAAATTACCAACAGCCCCCCCCCTCCCCAATAAAAAAATATATGGTCCCTTATGTCTTTTGAATTTGATTTTGAATTTTGATATATTTTTTATTACTGCTGCACTATAAGTAGGGTAGAAAATGGTGTTTTAAGTGTTAGTCCTTTGTCAGACTGAGTGCAATGTTAACTATCATCAAGGGTTCATTAATGTCTTTTCCTTCTTTTGTTTTGGACGAGTAAGGGTAACCAACTGCCAGTCTTCCCTGAAGACAACACAATTCTTTGACTTGCGCAGATAGCGACAGCTCAGCAACCACCCACCAAGCAATGGAGGTCCAAATTTTCTATTTTTAGCGGTACTACTTAAAGTCCATACCTACAGTATGTTTTCTAATGTGAAATTTTCTATTTTTAGCGGTACTACTTAAAGTCCATACCTACAGTATGTTTTCTAATGTGACAAATTTTACTTGACTGAAATTAATCACAATGTAACTGCATGATCAACAGTATGCACCAGGTAATGTATAAAAATAAAATTATTACAATATATCAATAATTCTTTTCATTTACCATGTGCTGCATCAAATGTCCTTCTCAAAACTGTCTGTACAGTGGACAAAGTTTTCTCACAGGCCAATTTAAGGTTATCAGGGTGTTTGTGTGTCCAGGCAAGCAGAAGGCTTGCAAACAGATCTCCTGTACCCGTGAAAACTGCATCCAACCTTGGAATGGTCAGCTTCAGTCGTACACCTGGAAGAGTAATCATTTAATTAATTTAGAAGATATTTCATAGATGAAAGGAAATACCAGGTAATAATTTATTTACAAGGTAATATAGGAAATACAAGGAATTGTGATTGATTCATTGATCAAGTTACATACCAGATACTGTACTGAGAAGTAGTACAAGCATATTTTCCTCTCCTAAATCTGAACTGGTTATCACAACAGCCTTTGATCCTCTGCCATGTAAGATCTCCATCGCCTAAAGAGCAGAACAAAAACTGAATCAGACTGGAATATTGCATCTACTGAATTTTTATGAATTACAGTCTGGTAGTTACTGTATGATTTTAAAGTGCTTCAATATGTAGTTCTAAAAGAAACTATTTTAATAATATTAATATTAAGTTCTGAGTTAAGAATAAAGAAAAAATGTATTAAAGCATTATATTGTGGTTCCACCCAACTACCACACCACAGACATCATGGTGCCACCTCGATCTTCATACCCCATACCAAGTTCTTACTCCACTTGTAATACCATGATTGCTACTTGGCATCAAGACTCATCAACTGTGTTTTTCTTTTTCATTTTGTGTTGAACTACTTTTCACTAACATTTGGTCACTTCATTATATACTTATTGGAAACTCACTGCTGCGGAGGAGATGAAGTTTTTGTGTCGGGTGGAAAGGCATTTGATCAG
This sequence comes from Isaurus tuberculatus, assembly GCA_025447995.2. Taxonomy (NCBI): domain Eukaryota; kingdom Metazoa; phylum Cnidaria; class Anthozoa; order Zoantharia; family Zoanthidae; genus Isaurus; species Isaurus tuberculatus. Next base: position 12,284 of record JAOEHV020110934.1, on the reverse strand, counting down.
GTTCATCAACATATCTTGCCACTCCAAAATTGAATCAACAATGGGCTATTTCGTTGGCCTCCTGAAGATCACTGTCTGAGCAGGTCAGACCAAGATTGCAGTTAAGTAGAAGGTGCTGTATGATTTAGGGTCTTCCCTGCTGAGGCAAGCTACACACTAGCAGATTTGCTTCATTTCAGCATGTTATCACCGGTCCTAGCTATCCCAGATCCAGCTCTGTTGAGTGTGACCCAGTCCCTCAGTAGGTCTGTTCCAGGGGGAAGTGTCTTGTTTGGGTGTGTTAATAAGGGAATAACATGACCTTTTAAGGGAATATTTTTATTGTTTATTTGCGCCCGCGTAGTGTCATTTGCACAATCCGCTCTCACTCGGGCTGCTCGGTGTAAACTAGATGGACAGATGTCTGATATTTTATACAATGCCGGCAAGGGGTAGCTTTCAGAGTGCCTGTAATGGTGCAGCAGGCTCTGTTAAGCTCTATGTCGACCTTGGAGGCATGGGCAGACTTCTCCCTTACTGCAGTACATAGTACTAACCTGTTGAAAAACAAAGCGCCAGTGCAGACTGCTTGAGGGTGTTGGGGCCAGTTCCCCAGCTGGAGCTGGCAAGGTTGTCGAAAAGGTTTTTGCGAGTAGAGACTTTCCTTTGGAGCATAGCAACATGCTCTTTGAAGGACAAGGTCCTGTCAAGGCTGACTCCAAGGTACACCGGGTGGGGTCTGTTCTCCACTTCTTTCCCTTCCCACATGATTTTAAGGTTCCTTGATGCAGCTTGGTTGTTTTGGTGGAAGGAACAGACCTGGGTCTTGCCTGGGTTAGTGTTCAGAAACCATGATCTGTAGTATTCTGTGAATGTCTTCAGGGTATCTGTAAGACATTTCTCAATGGTCTTGAAACTTCTTGCCTGGGTTGCTAGGCCGAGGTCGTTTGCATAAATAAACCTTCAGATGTTGTTGAAAGTAGGTTGGTCATTCGTGTAAATGTTAAATAGCATTGAGGCTAGCTAATACTGATCCCTGTGGCAAACCATTCTTGTGCTCTCCATCGACGTTTGCCACCCATTTCAATGAAGAAGTGGCAGTTTGTCAGAGTGACACGATATTGTGGACAATTTTCATGTTTTTGATCATGCAGGCTACTTTGATCAGGATGATGTATGGGATAAGAAAGGGTGGGTATTGATGTTAAGATTGAAGATATGTTATTATGTAGCTGTTTACCGTTTATGGTAATACATGAAGTGATCTAGCTGGAAGTTGAAGTTGACTGCAGAAATCTTGGGCGGAGTGTATCAAGAAAGAACTGACATGATTGGGTTTAAAATTAAGTGAGGATGCAATAGATTGAGAAAAATGGCAGAACATCCAGGCGCGTACGCAGCTTTTCCTGCAGGGGGGTGCACTTTAAGCTTGAGCGGACCTTAGGTTATCAGTCCTTAAAATATGATATTTAAATAATTCTGATATCTGATATGTCTAACAACAATATGTAATCCGGCAATGTGAGCTTTTCTTTATAAGTTCTATTGCTTTCTTAGACTGCTTTGAAATCATTCGACTATTTTCTACTCATGTTCGTGAGGTTTTTTTTAACAACAATATGGATAAGAAAACATGAAAAAGTTGAAAAATATCTACCATATAATTTGTAGTCCCGACCTTAACGGCTGTCCACTTTCTTTCCTTTATTTCATCCCACTTGATTGTTCTTATCTTGCCGTATCTGATCTGACTGAGCGGACCTTTTTATCAGTTGGGGAGGTGCACATGCACTCGATGCACCCCCTGCGTATGCGCATGACATCATAAAATCACACTCTGCCAACCCCAGCTTGCTGGGATAAATGGCATTAAAATTGATGTTGTTGTTTTGTTTGTATACTTTTTGTTCAACTGTAGTTGTCTAATGAATGATACTAAAATAAGTGGCCTTTAGCCTAATGAACTATTAACTCATCATTCATTTTTGTCAACAAGATCTGTTTTAACCTAATTTTAACTCACCTGAAATGCATCTTTTTCAGTTGATATTTTCTTCCCAGTCAACATTCTGCAAGGCAAAGTAAGCTTTTATTAAATCAGCCAGACTTTTTCGGGTTTTTGGTCATAATTATTTTTTTCATGTGACCTGAGGGTTTTGTCACAAGCACTGAAGAAGCGGCTGAGATGGTTGCAAAAGCTTTGCTTTCACTTTTCATTTGACTCTGAAAGATAACTCTATATATTTTTTATTTTTTTCAAGGATAAAATGTTGGAATCCAACAACATCCACTGCATCTATATCTTTCTAGGTTGTCCACTAGACCTTTTCAGCTACACTTTAAAACAAAGAACCTGCCCGACATGGTTATCCGTCTCCCTCCGAAGTACCACTTACATAATTATAAAGCTACTGTACCTTAACTGACTGCACAAACTTGCCCAGATCAACATCAAATTTCACCTTTCTCCAGAAATTCAGCACTTTGCACCCTATCCACAAGTTTAACTCCTTAGCTTTCTTGTTCACGCAACTTTTCACATACCTAAGTCACACTGAATATTTCACAGTCAGTTTAAAGGTTGAACAGTAGTACAATAATACTGTCTAAATGCAAGTCAAATATGTGTTTTGCCTTTTTGCCCAAGGAGACAATGTGTGTCAAACTTTTTAGCACTTAGACAGACCTTCCAACCTTCACGCATTTTGCATGTTTTTCACGAATTTTTTTTTAAATCCTGCATCACGCATGCCTAAACATTTATTGGTCATTTACACACATTTTCCAAAAAAAACAAATATTTTCCAAGAGGACGCATAGTCAAAACAACGAATCAGAGAACTGACTAGCCTCACTTCTATGCGGCTACTAGTTCAGCATCTAACTGGGGCAAAATTTGTGTTCTCGTGTAAGATTTTTGTGACATTTAACATGACGTCATCAGTCCTTTGGTGCACAAGTACGGCAAAATGGCGTTGTTTTGAAGGTCAAGATGCTTGAACAAAACTGTGAAAAAGACATTTTTAGCCATTCTGGGGAATGTAATTTTCAAAATTTTCACCTCGACACTATATCCTGTGAAATTTTTCATGCATTTTTTCTCTCAAAAGTTGACAGGTCTGCTTAGAGGAAGTGGTGGTGTGTGAAACATAAAATTTGTACTGTAAATTGTAAAGGAATAAGAAGGTCACATTCACAGTAATTGATTTTAAAGTGATTGTCGAAAATAGTTTTTCATTAGTTTTCAGTAAATTAGAGTGTTACAGCTTAAGTGCTTTTGTTTTGATTTTTTTGTTTTGTTTTGAAATCAAGGCAGATTTAGTAAAGTGTGTTCTGAACTTTAAGCACTAGGAAAGAAAACACCAAAATTACTTTTTATTTACGGTACATTTGAAGGGTAATGACCACCCAAATTAGCCTTAGTGACTATAATTTTGATACTAGTAGGTAATATGTACTACCTGATTACAACTCCAGCCACATCCCACAAGCATTACATTTTTACTGTTTGTTAATATCTTGTATGGCAACCTGACCCTGATTGTTAGCTTTGCTGAGCTGAAGAGGCTCAAAGGGCAGAAACAGCTGCCCATGGCTGCTAATACAAACTAGGCTCATTTTTATTTTTGGTAGATTTCAGGCTAGGGGTAACAGGCCTGTCAGTGAAAAAAACAGTAGGTGTGCTACCATTCGCTCACCTTGGCTGACCGAGGTGTGCGATCGCATGCAGTGACTCAAGTTTTTAAAATTTTCCTTAGAAAATATTTTCTTGATAAAGTAGTGAAAATTCACATCAAAAACTTTCGGTTAATGGCATAGCCATATAAAGGAAAGCCATTGGAAAGCTTAGTTTTTGAACACAACTCAAAATGTCAACCATATGGCGAGTCCTGCAAATTATCTGCATAATTCATTATTTTATTTGTTGTTTAGTAGTCAGTTGGAGACTATCGTGATTGTTACTCCAAATTAGAGAATATTCATCAGAATTGAGTATAAACTTCCACTTTTTATTTTGTAGTGTATAATAAAGTAATGTCTGGTTTCTTTAGTCATTAAGTCAGTAACTGATTGGTAAAATATTTTCTTTCAATATTAAAATGTTCACAATGCCATCTTGTTTCAGCAGTTTTTCCCTAAAATTGTGTTTCATGGCCATGGGCACAAGCATTTCTCAACCTAGCTGATGTTTTTTGTTGTGTCCATTTGGAAGTCAATTCAAAGAAGTAACCTGCTTTCAAAAGTAAAAAGTCACTGCTTAGAAATACCAAGAGAGATAAATTATATTTTTTAGGCATGCAATTGATCGCAAATCTAGCTTTTGTTAGGCATGACGTGAATAGATGTGTGTATGTGCCCCTTTCAGTGACAGGCCTGGGGTAACCATTGCTACCAATGTGGCCTTTATAGTGTCCATAATAAATACATGTACATGTACGTCATAGTCAGTCTAGGCCAAGTGGTGCCAGACAACAGAAGTTGAAGGCAAAGCCAGCAGAGGAAGACCTAGAAAGACATGGAGTGACACCGTCAAAGAAGACATGCAAGCATGTGGCCTAACCATGGAAATGGCTGGGAACAGAGATGCATGGAGGGAAAGGATACGTGCCATCATACGACAGTCCAACCCTCTGTAAAGAGGAACCAAGGACTCTAAAGAGCATGATGATGATGATGATGATATAGTTGCTGTAAGTTTTTGTACTACCTGACTTGTAATTATTATTATTCCAGCCACATCCCACAAGCATCACACTTGAACATTTTGAAAACAAAACTCAAGGACATTCCAAGGCCTAAAGCTGACCATTTGCCATAGACTAAATTTTTCTTCTAAATATGGCAGATATAAAAAACCTCCTCCCCACTATAAGACGGCTATGATTATAGTCCATTAATTTCATGAGTGACTGTGAATAAATTTTGAGTAATTAGTCTAATTGTAATATTGTCCCAAATTAACCCATCAGAAATTGTTATTAAAACTATCTCTAACAATTTCTTAAATGTATTGACTCAAAATTTTTTGATTTTGAAAAATCATAGGGATGTAAAGTAAATATAACTTTAAGTAAATTTAACTACTAAAAAAATTAACAAGTCGGTGAGTAGATACAAACTTGAAATAATGTAGATAAATGAATTATCATCACCATAGGAATAAAGAAGCGGACATTTCGAGCATGAGCCCTTCGTCATAGCATATTGTCAGAACAAAGTAAATATAAATTGAAAACTTTGGCATGTTTGAACAGAAAAATATAGTCAACCATTACTTACTCTGCTTCAAACTGGTTGGGCGTGATGATATCTGCCAAAGGTAACAACTTGTCTCGATATATTGGCATTAATTCTTTAGGGACATACTAAACAAACAAGCAATGAAATAGAATAGTAATATTTAATAAAAAATCTAATAGGCAGAATAACTATTATCAATTAACTGGAGTGTATTATTAATAACAATAACATTATATTAAATAGACCTTAGAAGTTAAATATTAATATTTATAGTAAAAGAGAAGCCAAAATTTTACTCTAGACTTTTGTTGTTACTCTATTTCTACTATAAATTAAAAGCTTCTATCACTACCACTACAATTACAAATACTATTACCACGACTGCCACTACAACTACCACCTATTACTACCACTATCTACTACCATCAGTGCTGCCAGTAATGTTACCACTGCTGCAACCACCACCAACACTATGAACATGGAGTAAAAAAAAAAAAGAAAAAAAAATCTTAAGTACATTTTTCAACTTAAAGTGCCTTAGAATAACACAAAAATTTTTTTTGCACATTTGGAAAACATAGTATTTCAAACACGATTTCAAAGTTTGAATTGTGTAAGTTAAAAACTGGCAATTTTATATGTGGATTAAAGTTGGTTATTTTGCCACTAAAAATGGTTTCAGGGACTGGGTCCAGTGAAGTAATGTAGGGGATACAGTGGTGAGGTTTTGCTTTATTTTTCTTTAATTTCAGAAATTAAACAAATCATTTATTTGTGTTTTGGCATATTTTGCCCTTTGGGAGTGCCAGCAACACAATAATCTCCTGTTTCAGTCTTCCCTTTTCTGCTTCTCCTACTTACAAAAAACTTAGTCTGTGTCCCCTAGATTACATCACAAGTTATTGTGGCATGGTATTTTGGCACTTGAGACAACTACCATTTTTTGGCTGAAATATTTGAACTTTAGGTGCATATAAAGTTGCCCATATTTGTCCTCATCTCAAATTTGGAATCATACATTTGAAATACTAATAAATTATCTTCCAAATGAGCAAAACAAAAATTTGCATCAAAGGCACTTTAAAAGCATCACTTAGGCCATATTTTGAACCTAGATCAGTAATTGTGAAAGATGACGTGGGTTGAGATGGTATGGCCATGTTTAAAAGAACATCAGCATTACGTATTGGACAAAAAGAAACAATAATCACTGGAGTGTATAACTTACATATTCTCCATTGTCTCCCATTACTGGATCACAAACTGTTAAGAGGCAAAGCAACAGCTACATTAATTTGATGATTGCTCTTTAATATGTACAAACTGCTGTTCAAAGGGGTTCCATTGTGAAAAATTATGAAAAAACATCATCTCCTCTCATTCCATTTAACGTCTCCTCTCCTCTCATCCCATTCTCCCATCTCCTCTTAGTATCCCATTCTCTTCTCTCCTCTCATTCCACCCTCTCATCTCCTCCCACCCTCTCATCTCTTCTTGTCCCATTCTCCCATCTCCTCTTAGTATCCCATTCTCTCCTCTCTTCTCATCCCACCCTCTTATCTCATCCTATCTCATCCCACCCTCTCATCTCCTCTCGTCCCATTCTCTCATCTTTTCTCCTCTAATCTCACCCTCTCATTTCCTCTTATCCCATTCTCTCATCTCCTCTTATCCCATTCTCTCATGAATCTCCTCTTATCCCATTTTCTCCTCTTGTCCCACCCTCTCCTCCCCTTCCATTCTCTCCTCTCCTCTTGTCCCACCCTCTCCTCTCATCTCCTCTTGTCCCACCCTCTCCTCTCCTCTCGTCCCACCCTCTGCTCTCCTCTCATCCCATTCTCTCCTCTTGTCCAGCCCTCTCATCTCCTCTCATCCCATTCTCTCCTCTCCTCTTGTCCAACCCTCTCATCTCCTCTCATCCCATTCTCTCCTCTCCTCTCGTCCCACCCTCTCCTCTCCTCTCGTCCCACCCTCTCATCTCCTCTCATCATATTCTCTCTTCTCCTCTCATCCAATCCTCTCCTCATCCCATCCCAATATCTCTACTCATATCATCCTACAGTACCGCCTTCGGGAAACATACCCAATCCCGATGCTATCGTGGTTCGTGTATTCGGGATCGGGACTGAACAACAATAGGGTCCCGATACATGATCCCGATGCATCGGGACTTTGTCCCGATACACTATTGGGATATATGCATGAAATTTTGTCAAGCTGTACATTCTTATAACAAGATGCTTTAAAAAAGCCTACGCTGGATTGCCTGCTTTGTAAACATGAATTGTGTAGTAAAGGTTGTCTGAAAGAGCGAGCGGCCGGTAGCATCGGACAAACATTTAAAAGTGCTAATCTTACATTTTCAAGGATTTCTCCTTCTAGTCATGTTTTTGGCTGCATACACAACTTTTTTCAGATGGGTTTCGATAATAATTATTTGTGAACCGAGATAAGGAAAAACGAACGTGCAAGGTCGACAGCCTCAACTTCCCACCATGCAAGGTCAACAGCCCCAACTTCCCGCCATGCAAGGTCAACAGCCCCAACTTCCCACTGTGCAAGGTCAACAGCCTCAACTTCCCACCATGCAAGGTCAACAGCCCCAACTTCCCACTGTGCAAGGTCAACAGCCCCAATTTCCCACTGTGCAAGGTCGACAGCCCCAACTTCCCACTGTGCAAAACCAACAGCCTCAACTTCCCACTGTGCAAGGTCGACAGCCCCAACTTCCCACTGTGCAAAACCAACAGCCTCAACTTCCCACTGTGCAAGGTCGACAGCCCCAACTTCCCACTGTGCAAAACCAACAGCCTCAACTTCCCACTGAGCAAGTTCGACAGCCACAACTTCCCACTGTGCAAGACAAGCTGCCCCAACTTCTCGCCAATATGCAAGACAAACAGCCTCAACTTTATCTCACCACTCAAGGCCAGCAGCTACAACCCACTGACCAGGAACTTTCTCATCTGCCATTAACTGCAGTTTCTCATCTGCCTCAGCCTATCATTCCAAACCTATCTACATGTGAACTAACTGATGATGATGATGATTACTTCACAAATATTCCAGATGCACCACCCATTGAACCATTCAGACCAGACTTTAGCAGTAGCAGCCCTGTGCCTGAAAGCTTTAGCACATCGTTTGAAAGATATAGTCTCCATAGCAACATAGAAGCAAAACTGGACCTTATTCTCAGTGAGCTTAAAGTGGTAAGACAGAAGCAGGAGAAGTTTGAACCACTTCTTGGGCTGCTGAAAGGCCAACCACAGTCAAGAATACCCTTAAGACTCATTACCAATAATTCACCAGCCCCACCTGTGAGTAAAGCAAACCTTAAGTTAAAATCTGACTATAATTTATTTCAAAAGTCAGTAGAAAAAAAGTTTTTTCCCTGCTACCGAAGTCCGAGACAACAGAAACACAAAACCTTGTGTCACGCAAGGCAAAGCGTGAAACGGATCAAGAAGATGAGTGGTCGTATATTTTACAATGACGATTTTCTTTATGCTAAAAAGACTATATTCAAACGACAGACGATAAAAAGACCAAGTTTGTCCTTTTTTTATAAAAAGACGGCCAATTGTTTTTTTTTATAGAAACGCACCGAAATCGCATGCAGAGTCACAAAAGTATTTCTCAAAACGAACTGCTGTATCGAGTCGTGATCAACGCCTTTCAACTGCAAACTTTTTGTAACGTTTTTATTTGATTTCAGCCAACTGTTGGTCTACCTGAAAAATTACACTGACCAACTGAACGTAAACTCCACTTAAGTTTCCATATTTTTTTTTGCACAAAGGATGCGAATTCGAAGTTCGATTCTCATTCCACTGTACAAGTACGTCCCGATACTCAACAATACAGTCACTTCGGGTCTTCGGGACCAATATTGTTTCTAAATCATTCTTTAACAATGAGTTTACAACTTTAAAACCTCCCAAACTCATTAATATAGTGGATCGGGCATCGGGACTGTTCTTTTGTTGAGGTGTTGACCCGATGCCCGACACGATCCCGAATACACGATCCACGATAGCATCGGGATTGGGTATGTTTCCCGAAGGCGGTACTGTAATTGCAAATGCGGCGCTTACTCGAAACACCCTCAGAATCATTGAAGACCATGTCGAGGAGGCATCTCCAACAATGGTTACAATGCAGAATTTAGATTCGGATCATGAAGACAACAGTGACATTGATATTTTGTGATCTTTTAAATCATAAGACATTTAAAACTTGTTTATTTTATTATTAAAAGTTCTTGTTATAATTCACAAATGAAAGATTTCTTTAAAGAGTGCCGCCTCCAAATGAGCGCCGCCCCCGAATGAGCGCCGCATCTGAAGCTCTGAAAATTTAAAGAGCGCCGCAGCGCTCAGTCGAGTAAATACGGTAAGTCACAACAATGATTTGTTTGCACTTTTATATGCCGGTTAGTTTCTTGCTAGTGTATTCCATGACATGATGTGTTGGATGTTAATTTTAAGAACGTGACTAACAAGGTTTTATATCTCACTCTAAAAATGTACATTCTTTACATATCACCATGACATCCATTCTAAGCTGCTCCAGAGCCTTCACACTTGACACTTGTGTTCACAGGTATTAATTACAGTTTGAGTTACCTTAAGGCTACTATTTTTAGCAGCAACTAATTTTAGTGATTTTAGTGATTTTGAAAAAATACTAAAATTTGTTATCGCTAAGATTGGTTAATCCCTCCTCCTCTCCCCCCCCCATCTCCTCCCCCCTCCTACCCTGAAAAAAACCCAATAGCACTGGAACTTAGAGTGGACTGTGGATTTAGTATTTCAAAGAAAGATCAATCCACTGAAATTATTGTGTTCGACAAAGGAGAATGCTTTCTAATCTTGACGTCAGGGCTAGATGCTATGTTTTTTTGAGAAATTTTGTGTAACATTTGCCTCGTTTTCATGTATATGGCTTTTGCCTCCATTTCGTGTGGTTACATGTGCTCTGTGCAGACTGCGCTGTTCTCCATATTTTGGGAAGGTCAGTTTTGTGTGCTTTGGACCCTGTGTCGAACGGATTTCACTAATCTATGATTACTTCTAATTTAAAGAACTTTTAGTTTGAACTTTTACTTCAGTCTATTTTACTTCATATAATTTCAGCTGACTTTCACGATGTGTTCAATAAAAATCCTTAAAACTGCTAAAATTAGTTGTTGCTAAATCTTCCCAAGACAAAATCACTAAAATTAGTTGACACTAAATTAGTGGCCTGAAGGTATAATTTGCTGTAAAGCTATAAGTCATTTAAAAACTTGTAGGACCATCCTTATCATTTGATGTGGATAACAAACCAGCATTTGAAATCCCATTGAAAGATGTCTCTCAAGCCACAACAGGTAACTATAGAAAATAATTCAAGAGTTTTTTGTAAATTAATAGATCTTTTAATAGTTTTTGTAAGTTGAAATTTAATCTTTAAAAAAATTTAGTATTATTGTCATCCATTACATGTATACAGGGTAATTTAAGAAAACAATGTGATCAGTGAATTTCGGAGGGACTCCATTTTAACTATTAATAATTGTATTTACCCAGTCAATGATAACTTTATATCCAGAGAAATGGATAATGGACTAGCTTTTTAAGATCCCATGTTTTATTTGTTTCTAAAATAGCTCTTCATGAAGCATTATTGTCACAACAACCTTTTAATTAATAATTCATTATTATTGTACATTTTCCTTCATGATTTGTTAAGAAAAAGGAGGTGTTAAGCTTAACAAAAAACCTGCTGTTGTTTCTTTTCTATTTTTTGTCTTCCAAAGTATAAAACAAATAAGTGTTATAATAATTCTAACTCCAGAAATTATCCAGTTTTCTCACAAACACTTGCCCAGCTGTGTACCTTCTATGGAATAGTTTTATGTTTGTCTAAATTGCTTGAGATTGAAATTAACAGATGATGTGGTTTGTGCAGATTGTAAGATCTCTGCCTTCCAACTATAACTTTACCCAGGTTCGAATAATTATTTGTTTGACCTTTTCTGCCAAAGTTTTTTTCCTTAAAGGCCCATAAATACACCGACATCTGGAAGCTAACATGTGATAAGTGTTTTAATACATGCAGAACGGAACTCGTACATACATTGCAACACAATTGAGCGTTCAGCTTTTTACATCTGTAAATCTTTCTTCCCTTACGATAATAATGTCATTGTTAATGTCAATTTACTAATTTAAATTATACTTAACATGTACTGCCAATGCCAACTTAAAACAACATGACAGTGACCAACTCGAAAGCTCATGGCTACTTTGGTCACTGTACACTATTAAATAAAATTATTGTCCCTTACAGTTAATTTCTATATATATCTTTTTGTAATATTGTATACAGTCTTATGTAAAGTTTTGTCTGCTGTAAACAGTGTGCAACTTAATAAACTTGAAACTTGAACTTAACCAAACTTGTGGGGGAAACTGATTGACCCCCCTCTAATGATTATGATTAGTCAGGCAAATTTTCAAGTTCAGGGGGAGTCAAAGATTCTCATAAGATAAAATATAATCACACCCTTAACTTACATTTTTCATAATCAAATTACATCTAATGGGATTCAAAAATGATTTTTATTGTGTTTTACCCATCAAGTCCCTCAAAATCAGTTACCGTAGAAGACAAGGTCTAGATGATACCAAATTCAGAGTATCAAAACACTGTTTTCATTTCATGATATTTCTACACTTTCTTTTTCATGATATTCGATACTTATGTTGTGACAATAGAACAAGAAAAACAACTTGTAAACACACTTTATACTTTATTCTCAGTCTTTGCATAAGACTACCCACCTTGCAGGAATGTGACTTACATGCGCATACTGATGTGTAACAAGTTTAATAACACTTACGATTTTCTGGTTACAATGCAGCTGTTTGATGTAGCGATGTCAGGTGATAAAGCAGTTTCAGATTGCGAGTACAAATATGGGGTCCTCCGTGACTATTGAATAGGCTCTTTGCAGTTGGGGGTCACGTGACCATAGGTACCTAAAATCAATTAGCTGTGACAAAACTGAATCCAGA
>JAOEHV020110837.1:0-15122 GCA_025447995.2 Isaurus tuberculatus | reverse complement strand
GACATAGCACTTCCCCTCTGGTGTTATAAGCCACTCTAGATAAATCATTAAGAAGATCAGAATCTTTGAGCATGCCTCCGTCATGGCGACGCCCTTCAACTGGTCCATATACGTTCCCTATAAGACCATTCGGGAGGGCCATTGATTGAAATTTCAGGGCATGGACCCTCTTATGTCCATTATAAAGGACACGCTGGTTTGTGCCTGGCCTGCATATTTCTCAAACCGTTCCATCAATAAAACCAAAGCAATTTCTCAATGGAGTACCTTTTTCTTGTACTGCACGAGCGTAAGACTCCAAATAAGAAGGTACGAGAGGTTGATTCCATGAAGTCAAACGAACGCCGTGATGTGCGTGAATCCAATCAAGCACAGTGTTTGCAATCAAACTCAACTCTGCACTGGACGGGGAAACCTTTGAATGACATCAAAATATCGACAAGGATATGCCAGCCTCCTCAGTAAAATGCGAAGTCCTTCAATGGCATCGTAAACGGTTCCCTGGGGTCATCTAAATCTTGCAGGAAGGTGCAAAGCCTCGGCTACTAGTGGAATGTCCTCCTCGATTCTGAATTCAGCTTTGCACTCACTTGAATCCAAAAAATCTAGTGAAAATGGTTCAAATTCCCAGTAAGGATACATCGGATTGACTGACTGATATTCGTCGTACAAAACAAAGAATTCTTCGTCGCTTAAACATCCATCTTCCTACGCAAACACAATCTGATTTCTGACTTCTTGGAAAGACATGTTTAAAACATCTGCCAACCGTCCTCGGTCCTAAATCTAAAGCTACAAATTTTCGCACCTTTTGACCGTATTCGCTCCAGGCCCCCCTGTACTCCTTCAACCGTCCCATCCTACCGTAGTGGACTATCTTAAAGTCCCTATTATAAATTTGCTGCACACGATATCAAGACAATTGATCTAAAATTGCCTTCTATGTTACAATAATAATATTGTTCAGAACATTTAAATTCTTATAATTATTGATTACCTGTGTTCAGTAATTATAATTAAGACGACTTGTATAGTACAAAAATTATGCTCCACCATCATCATTTCTCTCTGTGTCAAAGGTCGAAAAAAGCTCTTTTGTTATTTACAAAGTTTTGTACCCCCAGCTGCATGTATTTTGAATTCTATATTAGTTTGGATACTGGAAAGAGAAAATAGTTTGTGACCACAATAACCTCATAGTCAAATTCTAGTTTTCATTGCTTTATTATTTATAAAAAAACGTGTTTTCAAGTAGGTAAAAAAGTCACTATCCTGCTACTCGTAAATCAGTTTAAACTTCATCGCAGACCTATTCATCATTAATTTTGATCTCTTGTCACTCCAAAACTGGTAATACTTCCAAAATGTATTATTTATTGAAGGTGGTTGTACTAGCCATTTATACGCAGTGTAAAGGACAACAGTAGGTTTGACTTTGCACGTCTGAATATTGTATTAGTTACTTTCCATACAATTTTTCCCGAAAATGATGACATTTGAAAAATCTATTTCTTACTGAAGGAGTTGCAGTTATTCATATTTGGTGAAGTTTGTCGAGACAATATATCTATAAAAAAATTTCAATCCACTGGGTATTTGTCAATTACGTCAAATGACCCCCTGTAGTTTTACATAATATAAGCATTTTTTGTTTGAGTTTTTTTTCATACATCATATAAGCCTTTGATTGAGTTGAAACTTTTGTCATTTATAGCCGTGCTTCCAATTAACAAAAATTCAGCCATGTTTGGGCCATAGCATACATAGTTCTTCTGCAGGGTGCCTATAAATCCTAAAATATGGTGTCGTAAAAATTATTATTTATAGGCCATGCTTCCAAACAACACAAATTCAGCCATGTTTGGGCTATAGCATACATAGCTCTTCTACAGGATGTCTACAAAATCCTAAAATATGGTGTCGTAAAAATTCAAATTCATATTTTCAACACTTTTATCTAGATAACAATACATTCTACATGGCTTCTGATGGTATGTTCTGAAAGCCAGGGTCACAATTAAGTAGGGTACCAAGTGTCATGGGTCTGTCTCAAATAAAAACTGAGTTACGGTCTCCTAAAATTATGAAAAAATTACATTTTGGGTTAGAAAGAAACAAAAAAGGCGTGGCCAACCAATTTCAAAGTACTGTAACTACAAAAGTATTTGAAGTTAAGAGCTGAAATTTTAGGATTTCTTTATTAACCATCTAAAGTATTTTTAGTAACTTTTTCAACAAAATCTGAGATGGTCAGGTTGGAAGATTTTCAAACTTTGGTTGAGTTGGCATGGGATGACCCTGTTAGCCTACTTTTCCTATATTCAAAACCATTTCTCACACTTATTTTGAAACTACTTTTGTTCAATTTTTTCAAGTATTTTTGCTGATTTATTCATGGTTTGCATATGACGTCACGAGGTCACGTCCGCCATATTGGTGCACCACGGGTTTGTTTATTTATGTTAATCGCCAAACCTGCTCGTGTGTTATCTGTCACGTTCGCTTTCAACTCTGAAAATTTCCATCAATTTATGGCTTCTGGCGACAGTAACTATTCCGAAATTCTTTCTAAATCTGTTACTACACTTTCAAAGTATGCAACTGGTCTTGAGCCGCATGGAATCGATCCCATTTTGATCGATGGCAAACATTTTGACACCGAGTGCATGCCTCCAGTTGACCCAACCGCGTTATTTTCATATCTGGTTCTTGAAACGAGCTATTACACCCGAGATCAGTTTAAAAGCCATAAAAGCACAGAAGCATACAAACAACTTGTGTCGGGTTGGATCACTGACATTCAGGGCCACATTATCGCAAATAAACATGTTGTACGCGCGAAGATTCGACACTCGCAGAGAATGAACGACCCTTTGGTTCCTGTGTGGATCATTGCCATTAAAGATGGGACAGTTTTATTGTCAGCAGGCCTTACCGAATCTTGCACGCATGTAGCGAGTGTTTTATGGTACATTGAAGCTTGGGGAAGAGTTCGCGAAAAACTCGCTTGCACGCAGATCAAATGTGCATGGATTTTGCCTTCGTTTATGAAAGAAATCGAGTATGCCAGAATCAGAGACATCGATTTTTCTTAAGCCCAGAAACCTAAAGCAAATTTAGACCAAAAGATCGACAGTCTTTGTACAAGTCCAATCTTAGCTCCTCAATCCGTGCAGCCTGAAAAGAAAACAGCAGAAGTGCCCACTGCAACAGATGACATGACCGCATTTTTTCTTCTTTGAGCAAATGTTCAGCAACACCTGTTTGTTTGAGTTTGATCAAGCCATATCCTGAGACTTTTGTACTCACAAGCCGAAACATCCCAGCTGTTATGCAGCTCTTTGACAAAAAATTCATTGAATACTCCTACCCTGACCTGTTGACAGCCTGCTCACAAGTTAAATTAGATCTCAGTGAAAATGACATTGCTCAGATCGAGCGTGACACACAAAGCCAGTCAAAGGTCAATGCATTCTTTAGGCATAGGGAAGGGCGCATTGATTGATCCAGGAGTGGGGAAGCCTGCCGGACAAATCCTTACTTGCCTTCCCAGTCCTTAATCGAAGGCATTTGCTACTCCGGTTTATTTGAGTTCACCTCGACAGCAACTGAGCATGGCCTCAAACATGAGGGAAAGCCTATCGCAGCATATGAAAATGTTATGAAAAGTCACAATAAAGACCTTGTCGTTAGACAGTGTGGTACTTTCATTCATAAAAAGTATCAGTTTTTAAATGCCACACCTGACTTTTTGGTCTCCTGTTCATGCTGTAAGGGGGAAGGATGTGGGGAATGCAAATGCCCTTGCTCCAATAAGGACTGCGACTTTGATGCATATGTGCAAACACCATCGGCTTGCCTTGAAAAGGTGAAAGGGGTGTTTGCACTTAAACGAAACCATGTATATTACGACCAAGTGCAACAGGAGATTTTTTGTACAGAGAAGAACTATCTTGATTTTATAGTCTGTGCATTTGAAAAAGAGGGGGTACCACATTATATATGTGAGCGAATACTGCCAGATTATGAACACTGGGACAGGAATTTACCTAAACTGGCCAAATTCTGGCACACATGCATTCTATCGGAGGTCATGGGAAGGTGGTACACAAGGAAATGCGACCTGCCAGACACATCTGCTGGTGCTGATGAAATCTGCTACTGCAGAATGAACACTGGTCAGCCTACAGTAAGGTGCAATAACTCTGCCTGTCCAATTCAAACATTCCATCAGCGCTGCCTATCAATTACTAGCCTAATTCCCACTATTTGGTATTGCCCGCACTGTTGCAAAATGCTAGATTTCCAGAAATCAAAGAAAAAACTAACCAAAACTTCGAAACAATCAATTATTAGTTGTTTTCTTCCCAAAAGAAAACAGAAAACATTGGGGCATGGTTGCCCAGAGGGCCTCTCTATCTGGCCAAGCGATTAGTTGCCTCAACCTTGCGTCCATTATTTTAATCCACGAGGTGAATGTTCGAGACACTGTTGAAACAGAGCGAATCCCGAAATGATATGCAAGGTCTTGCAGGGGCACATTCAGCCTGAGTTTTATTAAAACCATCGCAAACTCCTGAAATGGAGTCAATGTTTTAGATTCCCTTCGAACATGCGGAGCTACGTGTTTGAAAGTTGCCAAAAGAACATCAAACGACGGTAACCCGATATAAAAGCGAACTTTGGCGTCATTGTTTTCAAAATATAAACGATCAAACGGCTTTATTTTCTCTTCGGGTCCTTCAAACAAATAATCGAATTCTTCTGTTTGAGTGTTTGCGTCCACAGTACTAGTTGAAGCAACGCAATCTTGATTTTCTTCTCAATTTCTTTCACGTCTTCCACAGATGATTTATAGCGTCCTTTCTGGGGTTTGTTTACACAAAGTGGTGCACCAATATGGCGGCGTAGCAACAGTTACTATGTTTTAATCACGTGAATGCAAACCAGCTATTGTTAAAGTGTCTAAAAATTGTTTTTCTTCATCATGCAAAGTGCTACTGATGCGAAAATAATTTTGTTTTTTTAACAAAAAACACTTTTTCAACCTATATCAAGTATTTGGTAAAGATAAAAATGGTCGACAGTTTTAAAACTTTGCTGTATTTGTGGCTTTTTTTGACCCATTAAAGTGCGAACAAATTTTGAATGACCGAGCCTGCGACACTCAGCGGCCTACCGCAGAAGTGACGTCACATGGTTTATTCGCTTGGCTCTCAAGTTCAGACGCGTCAAAGAAAATACAATGTCTGCAACAGAAGATTCGGATTCTTCTTCGACCTTCTTACTATCGTCGAATGTTTCTGGGAGCGAAACAGAGGGAGATTTTTTGGAAGTTGGCGGCGTAGTTGAGCCTTATAGGTTCGAACGTTTAGCATCCAAAGGCGACGAAGAGCCCGAAAACGAAGAGGACGAAGACGGGTTAACTCCAGCTATATTGGAGGCCCGATCTGAAAATTAAATAACAGTTGATACATGGTAAGAATAACTTACTTTTTTAGTCAGAAAATAGTGATCTTTTTCTTTTGTTGTACGTACTCTTCACGGTTGTAAAGTTACGACTCTATCTGCTGACAACGTGTATCATTTCCTCCAATTTGGATGCAAATGTGGAAATTGCAAGACTGAATTGCTGACGAATGCCTTGGAATTTCGTTGCTGCCAAGAAGTAGATTCCATTATGGCAAAGTTTTCCTTCGAAGGCATTCAAAAAAATTGTGTTTTGGAGCACCCGGACTTCGAAGCAATGATAAACGCCACTGTGTTGGAGCAAGTTTGTCCGCTAATGAACGATAAGAAGGGCAAGAGCTACAAATTTCCCAGTCGTGGAACTGTCAGTGCGAAGAATGAGTATGTATATTTGTGTATAAAAATATTTGGTTTTGGTTTTATATTAGCATCCGTTCCACCAAGGAAAAAGTGTGTAAAATTTCCGCACTAACACTTTTCATAAATGTATATTTTAAAACACTTGGTAAATGGGGGCGATTACTTGTTGTCCATGATTTCACAAAATAAAATTATTTGACTGCAATGGTTGCCTTGTTTCTTCTGTCTCTACAATGCCCTCCATCTATTTTCTTTCCAACTCCTGCACAAAATATTTTTGAAAACCCCGAGTACAAACACTACCACGGCCCTAAACTATATTCTCCTCAAGAAAAACAACTCAGTAATACACTCGAATTAAACAGGATAAATGAATTACTAATTTAGGGTAGCAAATAAATATTTTCCCATTCTAACCTGCTTTGCTTGCTGAAATATATTTCCATTTTTTGCTTTGTTTTGTATCTAACGTATCTCATTTTATGTATAATTTCGTTGAGATACAAGGATAAGGACAACAGTCTATTTCATACTCATCTACTAATTATCTTGTTTTTTAGGAGCTATCGAGCAACAGCATATAGATTTCTTGTACACTGGATATTTGGCTCACTAGGGTGGAACAATACGAGACCATTACCTGCCTGTTTATATTACAAAGTCAGGCAAAAGTACCACACTGCATCCACCAGGGGTTATAGCTCAGCAGGGCAAAGGCAAGCCAATACAACATAGCATGTATACATTTTATTCCAGACAAAAAACAATTTTTCACACAATAGATTTTTAATAAGAAATTTATGTTTACCTTACCCTTTACCATAGTATGAGCAGAGTAAAACAAACTCTAACAAAAAGAAAAATGGATTTTTGTTTGAATCAATCTTCAACTGAGTCATCTGTTGAAGAAATCTCAGAATGCGAAGATCAATCCGATGAGTACTGCGTGGAGCGGAAGAGCATCGAACGCCAGTTCTTTGTTGCTGAAACAACTTCCGTGACCAACTTTGTCGATGAAGTGAACCGAAAATCGCGCTGTTATACTACCGACTGTAATGGTAAGGGAATAAACGATACAAACTAACCAGATCTATGTTTTATTTCCCATTTTTAAGGGATAAAATATTTTGTTTATAAAAATATGATTGTGAGCGTCTTGTCGGTCGGTAACTACAAAACTTTCTCATCTACTTGCTATTTTTATGTCACATGAAAGTATTCACTTTACGATTATTATTTTAATCATATTTTAACAATAAGACAATTTCAATTTATGTGATGAACCTTCGAATAGAATTTCTTGGGGTTTTGGAATAACCGACTTTCAATCGATGAAACATTTATAGTTGTAAATCATTTGTTGTTATAAATCTTATTTGCTGCTTGTTGGCTAGTAAAATTTAGTGGTTAGCAATCCTGACAATAATAATTTTCTTTATTTTTAATTTTTCATGTTTCACTTTGTCGAATTTTCCCTAGTTTCTGGCAAGCAACCGTTTTACATTTATCGGGAAAAAAAATCATTGTACTACTAGTACTAAATAGGAAGCATGTTCAATTTCTTTTGAAAAATAGCATTGAATTTTATTTTTTATTTTTCAGGAGTTTTGGTGCCAGTAAAGATTGAGTCCGTGGGTCGTGGTGGTACTGTAAATATAACATTTGCCTGTAATGGCTGCAGGTTACGCTTGTTCAATTTCAAAGGTTCAGCCATAGTTGAAGGCACGAAAAGAACAGTTGTTGGCATTGCTCTAGCTCTGGCTTTTGTAATCACAGGGAATGGCTTTGCAAAGTTTAGTAAATCATTGAACCAGTGTTTGGGAATTAATGATATATCTCAAAACCGGTTTTACGAGGTAATTAAAACAATGTATGGGCCAATAAATGTTATCTTGAGGAAAATTAGTGAAGAAGAAAAGAGCAAGATGAAAGAGTTGGAAGATGCTGTACTGGGAAGTTGGAAAAGGGCAGTAGTTACTGCAGATGGAGTGTGGCACACCAGAGGCCACTTCAGCAAAAATGGCTCGTTTAATGTTAAAAATTATTTGACAGGAGGGCTTTTATGGTTTGGACATAAATGCATGAGAGGGAAGGATAAGGTTGCAGTGGACCAGGCTTTGTTTCAAGGTACATCCAAGTCTATGGAAGGGGTGTTGGCAGTGGAATGTTATCAGATGACGAAGGTTGTGATGTGGAAGTTGTGTGGCAGGATGATGATTCAAGTGCACAGAAGTCAGTTGAAAAAGTGTTTGGGGCAGAGCCAAACAAGGTTTTTAAATGTGGAGGTCATGTAGGGAGAGCACATGGTAATAACTTGAAGGATTTGGCGAAGCAGAAACAGTTTTCAGCAACACAGATAGCAAAATGGAAGGGAAAGTTTCCAGAAGTTGAAAAGGCAAAGTGTGAGTGCAAGCGACACAGCAAAAACTGTGGATGCCTCTCAGATTCATTCATCAAGAACACAAGGATAAACCATTTCTGCTGCTTACAGCAATGTAAAGATCCAGTGGAATGTGCTAGAAGAATGAGGGTGCTGGCCAAACATCATGCAGTAAATGAACACTCGTGGAATGGAGGTGAGTGCGGTTTTCATCAGCTGAAAGTCTGTTCCTGTGGAAAGTGTGATGACAAAGAGGAGGTGAAGTGTGAGGGTACTCCATACACCACAAAGTATGTGTTGAAATGCAAATTTCATCACTTGTTGCTATCAGATGGAATGTGAGCTGAGAGCCCAAGATGCTGTAATAGTGATCCATCCGGAACTTGGCCGAGGTCATTCAAACCTTTGTGAGGCACATTTTACAGTGCTGCCTAAATTCAGAACCAAGGACCAGAGTCTTTGCAGGTATTTTAAATAAACAGAAATTTATAATGCATCTAACTTTTACTAAAGAAAAATATCAAGGACAGATTATTGTTCGTGTAATATTCTATGTCAGGAGAAATAGATCCGGGTCACAAAATGTTTATTTTCATTTGTATGGGTTATAAAATTTTGGGAAACCATTTGTTTTGAAGTGAATAGTCATAAAAATTGTGAATTTTTATACAGGTCTCGAAATTTCTCATGCTAAAAAACTTCTATACATTGTTTTCCGAACCCACTATATTCTATAATAAAGACTGGCCCTTAAGGTCATACTTGTGATAAAATGAAAATATTTTTAATTAAGGTAAAAACTAAAATTGTTTTATTTCAAGCTTTCTATTTTGAATATTACATCAATTTCCAGGCTATATATTTGCGTGTTTGACTTGTTTATCCGCGTGTTTAGGCTTATATACACAATATTTATGGAAGGCCAATCTGATAAATGTAAGTTTTTAATTTTGTGCTGAAAATATATTTTTCCAGGTTGCATTATATAGTGTCTACAAACTGTGGCCTTGCCCAAGGTAATATGACTTGGTGCTACACCAATCGTGGCAAAGACTACCACTGGGTTGTTGAGCTCTATGAAGCTCTAAAGTTGCCAGTGTTACCTGCAATTGTTCGAGGCTTGAAGAAAGCAGCTGACCAGAGAATGAAAAATTTGAAGAATAAGAAAGAAGAAGAGACCAAGAGAAAGAGAATATCCCAGAAGGTGACTAGGGCAGAAGATCAAGAGGAGAGAAAGAAATGGGGAAAGCAACAAGCAATACAGCATACATATGGAACAATTGAAGATGATGAAGTAGAAGAAGTTGATGATCCAAGTTTAGTAAGGGCTGCAAAGGAAACAGTTGGAGATACTGACAAAAGCCAAACAGTATTGAGTGGAAAGAAGCGTCAGAGTAAAAAAGGGCGAAAGGCAAGCAGAAAGAGGTGACTTATTTCATACTGGCAACTCTTTAGAATTGAAAAACCAAACTAAAATTAGAAAAGGACATGAACTAGTTTAGTTGTAAACAATAGATAACTACATTCAGTTTTTTTAAAGAAATTTCTATAATTAGAAAATGTTTATATTCACAAAGATAAATAAATGCAAAACACTAAATATTAAGAATTATAAGTTTTGCAGTGTGTTTTGAAGTTTCAAATTAGCAATGTTGCTAAAACAATCTTTGTGTCTTTTGCTGTAGATACATAGGTTACAAATGACCAGTAGCTATGATGAAAATTTTCATCTGCTTGATGTGCAAGTATCTTTGAGTCGTGATGGATTGATTGTTTCCACTGTACTTTAACTACTGGAAAACATTTTCAGTTCGATAAATTTCACTGATCTATCAGTTTTGCAGCAACAGAGTAAAATACAAAAACACTAAATTTTGAGAACTTAGGAAGCTAAAATAATTTTAGTCAGCTTAATTTGTAAATTCATATTGTATGTTAGACCAGAAGCAATTATATGTATAAAGATTTATTATAAGCTGTATTTGAATAATAAAATTATTGTTCCAAGTCAAACAAAAAATGTGTGTGGCCTTGGTTTCTTTGCATTAGCATGGACCAAAAGCATAGAAAACCTATAGGAAATGAAAAAAGAAAATAAATAAGTAAAATTTTTCATTACAAGCAGAAGCAACGAGAATAGTTTTTAGACATGTCAAATACTTCATAACAAAAGATAAGAGACACATTTTAAACATAAAACTACGGTTTTAGTTTTATTTGAAACAAGAAATAATTAGAAAGGCTAAAGCAATAATATATTATATAATTTGTAAAAGATAGTAAAAAGTATTTCATATCAGCCAGATCCTGGAAATTAAAACAATTAAGAATCGAAGTTCTCTTCCAATACATTCTCTCAGTATTCACTGTTATGTAGGTCTAATGTGGCAACCACGTTCTAGTTCTGGCTTGGTAAAGTGTTTTCAGAAAATTTCAAAACAAAAAGTTTATTCATATCACGGTCCGCAAAATTTTGATTGACTGGTAAACTTTGAAATCTTCGTAAATATAATTTTTGCCACGAAAACTGTAAATATTAATCACTTTATTTCAAATGAAATAGTAAAATAAACTTTGAACTTACCTACTGATACTGGAGGAAAAACTCGCACGGTAGTTTTACAGATGTCTTCGGGAGATGAAACGCAACTTTAACAAAATAACTCCTGACATTGTTTTTTTCATTTCGGGATTTTAAAAACAGTTTTGTTGGGGAATTTAGCTTACAAAAAACAAATTCGCCTTCTCTTCTCGGGCACTCGATATCAAAAGGTAGCCATTTTGAAAACAAAGTGCAGAATACCGCTGACAACATGCCCGCAGAACATAGCCTTCCCTGACAACCGACCCAGTCTCCTTCTCATAAGTTAAATTCAACTTCCGGTAAATGCTTAATATTTTCACTGTTATTTGTCACGGTTTTAAAAATGCAATCCGAAAAAAAAACACTATAAACTTTAGATATTATATACATCAAAGAACAAAACTTGTAAAAATAGAGCTATTTGAAGCACATCAGTTTTTGCTACTACCTTAACTATTGCAGAATTCTTGATTTCCATAGGTCTTTCAGAACAAGATTATTACTGGGCTTTGTTCATTTCAGGTGATTCTTACTACGAGTTGCACCTGAGGAGACCAACAGACAGTTGTTTTATAAATAATTATTTTGTTGCTGGACTACATGGATTTGCAGCAAATGTTGATTTGCAACCAGTATTCAATCATTATAAATGTATAACCTATGTGTGTTCATATTTTTCAAAGGATGAAACTGAATGCTCTCAGGCTATAACAAGTGCTGCAAAGGAAGCAAAGGACTCAAAGTTAAGTGTAAAGGATACTCTGAGAAAAGTAGGTGCAGCTTTTCTTTCAACAAGGGAAGTAAGTTCACAACAGGTGTATACCAGAACTTTGGTTGAGAAAAACATTTCCAAAAACAGTTTTTGTGAGCACAGATTCTCCCCAAAACAGATTGCATGAACCAAAAAATCAAGACGAGCTTGATCAGTTGGAAGACAATAGCACTGACATCTTTAAGTCCAACATCATTGAGCGTTACTCTAATAGGCCAAGTTCAATTCCTTCAGTCAATAACATGTGCTTTGTTGAGTTTGCTGCTTGTTATTACAAAGATTATAAACTTTCAGGTGATGATACAAATGATGCACAACCAAATGTTCTTACTGATACAGTGGCAGAATCACAACATGCAAGCATTGATAGTATAGAAACATTTCCAGGTAAAATAAAATTACTGAACACTAAGGAGATTATGAAATGCAGAAAGGTTAGAGCTGTTGTAAGATTTCATACACCCAACAAAAGGAAAGAATCAGAAAAGTTTTTTCATCATTTGCTTATGCTGTATACCCCATGGAGAGATGAACTTGCTGATCTAGTTGGCAGAGATAATACATATGCTTCAAAGTTTTATGAACCTGAAGTACGAATTGTTGTCCAGAGAAACAGAATGAAGTTTGAACCTGATGCAGAAGCAGTGGAAGAAGCCCTTGAATATCTTCGAAACAGTGATGTCACTAACATGCATTCATTTGCTTGTCTGAATGACCAAGAGAACGCAGAAATGTGTATGGAAAATGAGGATAGGTCTCCACCTGATGATTCATTTAATAAACAAATACCAGAGCATCTTGCACATTCAATACAATCAGAAGGACTATCAGGTGGTCTGGCTGCTTACACTCAACCATCAGACATTTCAGAAGACCAACTTCGACTTTCTGTAAGGTGTTTGAATTATAAGCAGCGCAATGCATATAACATTGTTTTAACTTGGTGTAGAAATAAAATAAAGAATATGAATTGTATAAAGCCAAAAGTAAAGCCAATGTATCTTTTCTTGACAGGTGGTGCAGGTACAGGCAAAAGCCACTTGATAAGATCAATATATAATGCAGCTATCAAAACATTTCGACATGCACCTTCAAACCCTGATGTACCTACAGTACTTTTGATGGCTCCAACAGGTCTTGCAGCTGTAAATATAAATGGAATAACGATCAATACTGCTCTAGCCATTCCCAAGGAAACAGGTGATAATCTGTCTGCAATGTCAGATCAAAAGAAGACACAACTTCGAATTGCACTTGCACAGCTTAAGCTAATAATTATAGACGAGATTTCAATGGTTTCAAACATGTTACTTCATATACATCAACGACTAAAAGAGATCTTTGCAACTCCAAGTTATTTGCAGGAATCAGTATTATCACAGTTGGTGACTTATATCAGCTCCCACCAGTTCGCAGTAAACCAGTCTTTGCAGATTTCAAAAACTCTGTTCATAATTTATGTCATCCATGGCATGTTTTCAGAATGATCGAACTAACAGAAATAATGAGGCAGAAGAATGATGATAGGTTCACTGAGCTTTTAAACAGATTTAGAACTGCTTCACAAACTGAAGATGATATTAGTTGTATTCAGGGCACGTCTGTGACTAAAGATGACAATTATCCCACTGATGCCATCCATATATGGGCAGAGAACAAACCAGTTGATGAACATAACATGAAAATGTTGCAACAACTTCCTACTCCTGTGTTTGTACTTAGATCTGTTGATCAGTATCCACCAAAAGTCACACAACAAGATATTGACAAAGTATTGGCAAAAGGTAGATCAGTCACAGGTGGCTTAGATTATGACATATTTATAAAGGAAAATGCAAGAGTTATGCTTACAACTAATGTCGACATAGGTGACAGACTTATAAATGGGAAGATTGGTACTGCAGTTAAAATATCTGTTGATCAAATCACCAACAAGCCAGTGAAGGTGTATGTCAAGTTTGATGACGAACAAGCTGGTCGTATGATGATAAACAGATCCAATGATTCTTATGGCATAAAGAACAAAGTTGTACCTATTGTACCAGTATTGGCAAAGTTTAAAATAAGACCAGGCAAACCTTCATCTCCAGAAATACAAAGAGTACAGTTTCCACTAACATTAGCATGGGCATGCACTGTTCACAAAGTTCAAGGAGTGATACTGGAAAATGCTGTTGTCAGCTTTGATTTGTTTAAACAAAGGTCCTTCAATTATGGGCAGACATATGTAGCCCTTAGTCGTGCAACTTCTCTATCTGGACTTCACATCATTGGAAAAGTAGAGAGTAAACATATTCGGGCAGATCCTCGAGTTCACGAAGAGTATCAGAGACTACGGGAAATTGGTTCATCTTTATTCAGTTCACAGCAGCAGCCACAAAGCACTCCAGACAGTAATAATCAGTCTGTATGCCTGACCCTCCTAAATATCCGGTCTCTTTTCAAACACAGCATTGACATCAAGCATGATCAAACCATTTTCAACTCAGATATCCTCTTTTTTACAGAAACACAACCTAAGCCAAGTGACCTTGACAATGAAATTAGGTCAAGATAATATTGACAAGTATTTCAGCTTAGCAGTTTGTTTCAAAGATACATTTGATATTACGGATAAAGAGTATTACTGTACATTGAATGCACTCAAGTTCATAATATTTAACAAAAATTCTTTTAAGAGCAGAGTAGTCCTTTTACTTTACAGAAAGCAGAGCACAAACATCCAGCAGTATATTAGCACAATGAGAGATATACTTAATGACAGTCCTATTAGTCAAGCGGCTAAGCGTAAAATTTTGGGAAAATCGTGCACTTTTGGAAGAAAGCACCAAATTTGGCACAGAGATAGCTTATGACATCCTTTAAAGATCTAGATATGGAGCCATCGCCAAATTGCAATATTTCGTGACTTAGGGGGCATTTTAGCATGGAAACGAGGCTAAAAATATAAAACACCTGATAAAAAATATTTTCCCTTGCAATATTCACTCCTTTAAGCTGAAATTCAATAGGTATGCCAGAAAATAGCTTGAACTCACATAAATTGGACAATTATTCAGTTTGAGGGATTAACATGAAAACGAGGCTGATGGCAATATTGCATAAATATGACTTCTTGTTATTACTATTGTGAAGTGCATGGGAAAAAAGTTGACTAATTAAGAGGTACTAACTGTATCGCAGTTTATTTGCGTAGCATAAAAACATCAAATTCAAATGTTGTAGCTGCATAATAGTTACAAGTTATTGAATTTTAAATTTTTTTCTTTACGGCACAAACTAGGTTAATTACAAGTTATCTTGCTTTTAAAATAGAATTGCCAGCAACTAGAGTTTAAAATTCAAAAATGTGTAAATTAAAAACGTTTGCTATTAGTTTCCATATTTCGCGCTTTGGAGACTGGGCAATACCCATCATGCATTGAAACTTTCCCATAAGCCTTTGTAAAATTTTAAGGGACGGCCATGATGTGATTTTTTTCAAAGCTCTGTAAGTTTTTAAATGTTTTTGAAATATTTACTTACATTCTTGATTTCAATTGGAATAATGCAAGATG
>JAOEHV020110743.1:0-15125 GCA_025447995.2 Isaurus tuberculatus | reverse complement strand
TATCCGTACCTCGATTATCCGTACCTCGATTATCCGTACCTCGATTATCCGTACCTCGATTATCCGTACCTCGATTAACTGGACCTCGATTAACTGAACGACAATTTGGAATAAAAAATAATAATTGAGCTGTACATTTTTCCATTCGAGAACAGACAAATAAAAGCGATCAGAATCAATGAATAATATCCAATATTCGAGAAAATAAGTCAAAGTCAGCTAGAGGTTATCGTTGCGAATACGTCCACCCTTATTGCATTGCGAGAACTGGCCGCAGGAAAACTAGAGGCAAGCCGATGACAATCGGACATTAGAACTTTTTTCTTGTGAATCTGCTTTATATTTTTCATAAGAGTTGCAATTAACTTCATCAATATTTTGATTTTATTCATCATCTCAAATCTTTTCCTACCCAAAGCCCTCAAAAGAACAATTTTTGGTCCGTACTATTTGGTCCGCAAAACTAAAATTGATATTCCCGGAAAATTCAATTTACGGGAACCGTTTTTCAAACCTGCGTGTCAAGGCGTTCGGATAATCGAGAACGTACTGTAGTGGGTAATTTACAAAAATATTGTACATCATTTGGGGATTAAACTATAAGAACACTTAATACCCATCACTTAATTATTGAGGTACATTCAAGACTTGTAAAGTACTGATACATATATACTTCTAATACCTGTTAAGTATGGGTACAATGGAGAATATACTCAATTCTTGTTAAGTGTCGATGAACATGAGCACCTAACATCCTAAGTATTGATGTGGTTGCAAGAACTTTTAAAATACTGCTAAGTAATAATATTTTTTGTAAAAGATGTTAATTATTGGATTCTGTGTTCAAACGGAATAAAAAAAATGTTTCCATTATAATTTTTTTACATTATTATTATTATTATCATTATTATTATCATTCAAAAACGTGACTAACTCAGGTTTATAAGCACTTAATCTGTATTTTAGACAATGACGAGAAATAGACAAACAACGTTACGATGCAACGTATTTTCAAAACGCTTTCGATAAAATAATGCTTTCTTAGTACCAAGAAAATGTGTGAAATGCCCTAGTGCGGCTGACTTACCACTTTCTCAACGAATGGCAGATACTGATAAATCATAAAAGCGTCGCCATACAGAGTACAGAATTGACCCAAACAGAAAAGTACCCATCTTGCGTTGCGATCATCGACCTCCACTTCCTCTTCAATCTCTGCATTTACACCAACACGACCCATGTAGCATCTGGCTAGCATGTGGAGCAACTGGGACACGAGGTACCGCGAGGTTAGACCTGGACCCAGTCGAGGGGCAAGCCAAGTCACGCTCTCTGCTGCTAGCTCAGATATAACACCTGGACTTAATTCTTTCTTGGGCTTCTCGACTGTCGCCTGGAAATTATGATAAGGATTAAATGGATTAAAATAATATTGAAATTCTTTGTGATTAAGATTAATATTGTTGTGCTGAATTTGCGCCTAATGCTTTCTTTACAAGCAAATAAGTAGACACGGTTGATTTATTCTTTAGTTAGTGAATAATTAATGTTTTGAGTCAATGATAGATTTGCTTCTAGTCTATTTCATGAATGTTCAATTATTTGGCTGAATGATAACTAGAATAAGTGATTGCGAGATGGATTGAATGAAATATGACGTATCTTAATAGAAAACATAATAGATTTCATTAGCAATAATCAAGCTTTCAACGATTCATTCTTCTCAAGAAATCATCTTCATGATTACACACTACTGGTTACTTCATTAATGACTAGGATTACAGGCGCGTACGCAACTTTTCCTGCGGGGGGTGAACTTTAAGCTTGTGCGAACCTTAGGTTATCAGTCCTTAAAATATGATATAAACAATTCTGATATCTGATATGTGTAACAACAATGTGAATAGGGAAACATGAAAAAGTCGAAAAATATCTACTATATAATTTGTAGTCCCGACCTGAACGGTTGTCCACTTTCTTTCTTTTATTTCATTCCCTTTTGATTGTTCTTATCTTGCAGTATCTGATCTGACTGAGCGGACCTTTTTATCAGGTGGGGGGAGGGGGTGCACGTGCACCCGATGCACCCCCCCTTCCTGCGTATGCGCATGGATTATGAACTCAAGTTTAGATTTGAGGATTACCTTTGGAGTTGCGGCAACAAGATCTAACGTTGACTCCTTAAATGGACTACCATACGATCTGGAATCATTGTCAGAACCAAGTTCTTCCTTTGTATCATTTAAAGGACGTTCCTCGTACCCTTGCCTCTCATCATTGTCTGATGTACTTGATTCTTCCTGCTCATCTTCATTATCTGTCTCTTCATCTTGATCTACACCTTTTCTAGAACTTCTTTGAGACTCAATGCTTTCTTCACTTCCTTTATTTGTTGAGAGTTCTTTAGCCGAATCTATGGTAGGTTTGTCATTGCTTTGATGAGTTTCTTGCTGTTCCTCCAGGTCGGTTTCTTGCTTTTCATCTGGAGTTTCTTCATTCTTACTTTCTCTTTTATCCTCCAACGTTTTCTCTTGATTTGTTAGGATGACGACGGAATTTCTGTCTTCCTTTTTACCCTGATTCTCTGCTAGAGATAAATCTGGACTCACTCGCATTTTACTTTCTTCAGGAGCCCTGGCGTCATCAATCATTTTGTTTTCTTTCTCAACCGACCATGCTTTCCACGGATCTGGGTAGTCTTCTTCCTCGTCTACTAGAAGACGCTGTGGGGGATCTATTTCTTCCATTTCAAGGTCTATAGAGAAAATACTTACATCCAATTCGTCTCTTGTTATCTGAGTTTCCGCCACAGAGTCTTCAAGGGATTCTCTCGATTCCTCCTGATGAATATGATCAGTTTGATATTGGTCTACCTCATCTAACGAAGAACTCTCCCCTACCTCCTCTTCGACGTCTTTTCTGTCATTCTCACACTTCACTAAATTAAGTTCAGAAGTTTTGTGCTCAATCTTTGATTCTCTATCGCCAATGGATTTAAAGGCTACAGCATCTATAACAAAGTTGATGAAATGTGACAGAAATTGCTCCAGTCTGAAACGCACGATCATCTGAGATATAAAACTCTGGGTTAAGATGTGCTCGTAATTGGCCATCAGATGCGAATCAAAGAGGTTCACCAACGGTTTCATGAACACTTTACATGTTACTTTTGGACCACATGCCTGAGCCAACAGATCAAACAGCTGAGTGAATGCATATAACTGGACCACAGGACACTTAAATAGTGGCTCAAGATGATATAAAAGGAGCTGTAGTCCTTCTTCGTCCAGTTGAGGAAGAAGTGACTGTAGCTCACGAGCAGCGAAATCTATCTGCCTTATCGTGTAACCGGCGGCTCTTCTATCTTGAAAGCAAAACTCCATCTTCAATCGGGAATGTAAACCATTGGAATTTGTATCATCTGCCATGTCTTGTGAAGCTGTGTGAATTGTAATTCAAATAATACATGCTTTAGCAGCATCAGTATGCTACTTTACAGTAACAATTAGTTGTTGGTGTGCATTTTCATTTATAAAATGGTCTACTGCGCATATATACAGATATATAGATATATAGATATATAGATATATAGATATACAATAAAATAAAATAACCTTTACAAGACTTATAAAGCATTTCAAAATTTAAAGTACACCTAACACCAAAAACTTTTTTTTGCTAAAATAATAAAGCGTAGTTTGTGGAGTAATTTGCAAAAATTTTTTGATATGGTTAAATCCTCGATATTTTATGCCCCGCTGAAATCGAGTTTGAGATGGTTCACACCGCGTAAAAGGGGATCTGGGGAGAGTTAAGCAGTGACGTCAAAACGAAATCTTTTAGTTTTCCAAGTCTGGTCTTCAAATTTAAACGTGTGTCGAAGTCTTTGGCTGTATATTTTTCCACTGGGACTCCACAGTCAACAGATTTCGATGAAAAGGAACAAAACAAGTAGCGAAATTCCGTTAGCCCGCTAAGCTCGGTCGAGAACCAAGAAGAGGGGATTTTGACGTACTTTGAAGAGCCATAGAAAATCGGGGATTTAACCTAGTCAAAACATTTTTGCGGCAAATTACTCCACAAATTAACTTTTTGGTGTTAGATGAAGTTTAAGTTAACATTTTAACTTAAAAATAAGTCTAGAATTAAAAACTGAAAGCTTCAACATTAAAAATAAGTTTTAAGAATCCCTTAGAAACATTAATGTCACTTTGTTTTCTAAATAGTGTGGTAAAGGAATTCCGTATGTTAGGTGCTCCACATGAAAAAAACGATCGAGGAAAGCTTTCTTCATTATTTTCTTGGGTAGAAACAGAGAAGGATGGAGGGTGTTGTCTGATCTTCAGTTGTTTAAAACTGTTTTCTCTTTTGGAGTCGTTAGATCATATAGATACTTTGGGGCCAGTCCATTGACAGATTTGAAAGTTTAGACAGCTTATTTATATAGTACTCGGAGCTTTGCAGGTAACCAATGAAGACTGCATTAGATTGTCGTGGCACTGCAAAAGCGTGGAACAAGTATAACTAGTTTAGATGAGGCGTTTTGTAGACGCTGTAATTTCTCTAGGTGTATCATTCTTGTAACACAAAGATGGCGTAATGTAGAAGTATGTCTTATCCGTTAAAGTAAACAAACCATCGGCTGTGTGCAGTTCAAATACGAAAACAAATAGCAATATCTTAAACATTTCTCAGATAGATAAACATTTTATTCAACGATCATAAAACGAACCTAGCTGTTTTATAGAAATTTAAGTAATATACTTCATAAACATACGTATTCATTGATAATCATACATTGATAAAGTGCTTCATTGTAAGAAAATAAATTAGGTATAGTTCATGACCAGATTGAAGTCCAATCAGTATGGAGCATAGTGTCACGCGGTTCTTCTATATAGGAAAATATATTCTCTTGCTGATACAACCACTGAATCAAATCTATTAAGTCCTTACCTTCATTGTCATTGGAATAATTTAGGCTTTCTCGACAAAACCCACCCAGAAAAGAGTGCAGATCTTCAAAATAATCAGGGAATGGAAACAATTCTAGTTGTGGGTTTAGGAGCAAGCCAGGAGTCAGCGGTGGTAGCCCATCTTTACCTTCATCCTGTCCTAATAAAGCTAACACTCCTTTTCTAACAAACCTGAACAAATATAAATAAAAAGCTCTGGTTAAAGGACTTTTTTTTAAAAAAACAATGTTAAAATATGTGAGCTAGAAAGTAAATGTTATTTAATAAATGGCTTGACATTAACGGTGGCCTGGTGGCCCTAAGACATGTTTTGACTTTTCGAGTCAGAAACTTTTAAAAATTGGAGGCCCGATGGGGCCTGCAAATGTTTTTGAAAGTAAGTTTGTTAGCTCTTTGATTCATCAGAATCACGGATAGTGGAAAGCAAAAACAGCGTGCCAACGAGACTGATTTCTCTCACAGGCAGCTATAAAAAACGACTGAAACTGAAACAAAGTTGGACCAGTACAAATTTTTAATGGGCAAGTAAATTTCTGAAAATGCTTAATGTCAAGCCCTGTAATTAACTCTTTGTTGAAACGTTTAACCATTGCCTAATCGAACGTTTTGAGCGTTAGTGTTAGTCATTCGTCTGAGCCGTCAGAATGTTGATAAACAAGGAGAACGCTCAAAACCTCAGATTCTTGCTCAAATTAAGGCAATAGTTAAGCACCTAAACCTAAAATTGAATTGGCCTCAATATAATGGAAAAGTAAGGAATAGATGTCTGCGCTAAAAGTATTAAAGTAATCTAAAACGGAAACCATACCAAAAATTAAAAAGGCTCATTAAGATTGATCTTATAGTATAGAGATTTTCCGCCATTTTTCACTTTGGCGGTCAATCTTACGCGAAACAGCTTCCTTTCACGTATAGAAACGGCAATTAGCAACCGCCAAACGTGAAAAATGGCGGGAAAATTGTTGTTAGGTGGTCACTCTTCACGTTTCACGTAAATGCAGTGCTAAATCTCTCTTGTTATTCGCAATGATGTCATGGACGATCTTTAGGTATCTGCGAAACAGAAAACTAAAAGAACTTCAGGCTTCACGGAATTTGATAAATGAAACAGCAGAAGATTTAGGTGACATAAACGGATTTACTAAAATGGACCTTCCAACACCTGAGCTTCATAACTCAGATAGTATGAGCGCTTCACCATATTACAAAAGTAATGGGTTTGAATCTTATTGAAGCCTGACTTTTGGCCTTCTCTTTCTCTTAATTAGCTATATACAAGTAACTTTAGTAGTCCCTACACCAGTAACATACACATAAGCTACCTTAACGACTATCTGGCTTGACTTGAATTAAAGCAACCGGTACATTCAGAGATCAAATTTTCTAAAACAAACCTGGGTAAAATCTTCAACGAAGATAAACAAAGGTCTGTTATCACTTCCACTCTGTTATCACATGTCAACCTGGAAGACACAAGCCGTAACTTGTCCGGAGCAAACATTTCAACAATAAGACAACCAAGAGCTTGTAAATCTCTCCTAGCGGCTTTAGCAAAGTTCTCCGTCTCTGAAAGCTAATAGTTAGTTCCTTTATTAACAAATAAAGGTTAAACCCTAAAGAGACTTTAAAAATACGAACGTTTTCTATCTATGTGATCGTCTGACAAAGTAAAACTGAAAGTTAATATAATGACATGAAGAAAAGATCAAAAACGTGGGCACTCCGTTGAGGAACAAAGTCAAAAAAAAAGGAATGAGTTGGTCTATTCAGACATGCTAAAACAATTACGAAAGTTTTCGATCTGTGATCATTGTCAGGAAAAGTAATAACTGAAAATAGTAAAAAGTTAAGTATAAAGAAAAAGAGCATTAGATGTAAAACTAGGTTTTTACCTTCGGGAAAAAGTTAAATTAAAAAAATGAACTTGTCAATTCAGACCTGGTAAGAATGACGAACGTTTTAACTGTTTATTGTTATAGTCGGGAAAAGTAAAAACTGAAAGTAGGAGAAAGTTAAATACAAATGACAGTAATATTAGTATAGGTTATCGCATGGGGCCGAGTAAAATTAAGGATTAATTTCACGAGTGTTTCAATTTTTTCCGAGTCGCAGAGCGACGAGGGTAATTTGGAAAAAATTAAAAACACAAGTGAAATTAATTCTTAATTTTACGAGGAACCATGCGATTACATGTTTATGACATCGAGGGCAAAATTCTTTTTCACTTTCGCGTACTCTTCAAGGCGTTGTTCGACTTTCCTTGGTGCTGCCCACTTCTGAAACACGTTTATCCAATAATTTGTACTTTTTCTAGTATCTTCGTTGTGACTAGAAAACATTAAATCTATAATTCCGTTTTCATCAACTTCGGCAAACCGCGAAGCCATAGTTGCCAAAACAACATATTTCGCAAACCAGCGACCAATCAGCGCCAAGTAATTTTGCCCTCAATTAAAGAAAAAAGCCCTCCCTCGTGAGCCAATCAGCACCGAGTAATTTTGCCCTCTATGTTATAAGATCTAAAACTGGTTACTCTCTTATATTTAGGGAACAAAGCCAAACTAAGGAATGAACTTGTCTGTTAAGAATTGATAAAAAAAACTACGAACGTTTTCGATCTATGCGACCATCTTCAGACATGGTAAAATCTGAAAGAATATTAAAGACCTGACGGAATATAAATCTAAAACTTAGTTATTCTTTTAGGGATGAAAGTTAAATAAAAGGAGTGAATTTGTCTATTCAGATATTCCTTCAAGCTAATGTTTACCAAGACAACAGCAAACTTGTTTGTTTATACTGTAGTGTGCACATGAAATGTATGCATTATATACAGAGGATAGTAGATGGACGTGGATCCCAGCACGTGGATTCCAGATCCAAGCACGTGAATTCCGGATCCCAGCACGTGGTTTCTGGATCCCGGCTTATGGTTTCCCGATCCCAGCTCATGAATTTCGAATTCCAGCACGTGGATTTCAAATCCAAGCCTGTGGATTCCAGATCCTAGTCTTTGGATTTTGGAAACCCGCTCGAGGATTTCGAAACAGATTCTGAATCAAACATTAGGGCACTCTTGGATAATATATTAATATGATGCACTAAATTCTGAAACTGACTTACCTGTCTTGGTAGGCTCTCAAACTTCTCTTTTTCTTCAAAACGGAATTGACTTTTAAAAGACTTTACACTTTCTAGTTTGTCCAAATACTCCATTGGGTTAAAGTCCTCTGGTAGAACAATGGGCATTGAATTGACAATCCTTTCTTCACTATTGTCAAACGCTGTTTGTCTGTCTTTCATTCCGTCACCAAATGAATTTTGAGTTTTATTTTTAATGCCATCAACCTTTTCTCCTGGAATGTCACCAATCTTGAAATCAGGTTCTTCAACGGACAACTCACCGCTTTCTACAAAGGAAAGCGGAGTTTCTTCCATTGCTACTTCAACTGATTGAAGCCGATGACTGGACTGCAAAGCAGCCAGTTTGAAACTATCTTTTAATTGGTTCTGTAAATAGGATTTTGTGGACAAGAAATGAGTGCTTATTGGAGGTGCTGGAAACATTCGTGAAGGGTGCGGCTTGTTGAAGAGTTGCACTACACCATGATTCGTAATAAACTGGTGCTTATCCACCAAATGAAGACAGACGTTCTTTGCCTTGATAGAAGCTTTGCTAGATAACTTGTAACCAAAGGTTAGGTCAATCCAGTGGTTTAGATTTCTTGAAACGTGTTCACTCTCTAACATTTGTCGGTGCTGTGATATGAATTCCTCTGGAGAGCTTGACCATATTGGCAGCTCTAGGTCTGGTAAATCAGGATGAATTGATTTAAAGATTGTAGGGTCAGAAAAGAACTCTGGTATACATTCATCTGGAGTCCACAAATACATCCGCTCCATGCTTGACGGATATTCATTTGGTACCCATTTGGCACGAACGTGTTCACATAGCACGGACTTTGGAGTCCTTCTTGCAAGGTAGACATGGTATGTTATATCAGATAAAACATCGGAGACGTGATGGGGTACCGAGTTAGAGTCGTTCTCTTGACTGACTCCCTTGTAAGTCATGTCAAGCTGATGATCGCCTTTGTTGAGTCGGAATTTAGACTTTGCAAGGTCTCTGTAGTTTCCGTTTGGTTGCGTGAAATCAGTAATCCACGGAAAAACGGGATGATAGTTTGGGTCACCAACACGACGGCCAGCAACTTGGTTTAAGGCCATCAAATAATCATAATTTGTTATCTTTCCCGTTACCCATTCATCAACTAAATGGTTACGTTGCATCTCTTTGTTTTTAGCCCTTTGTGACTGACTATCTTTAGACATTTCGGGTATTGGTGTTACATTACATGAATGACTATGCCGGCAGTAGTCAGAAGCTGGATGGCAGTCACACAGTGGAAGGCATGAAAGATCAAATCGTTGAAGAAATATCCACACACCTTATGAAACATAAAAAACTTAGTTTATACAGTACATTTTATATTATATAATATTTAGGAAAACGCTTTCAAAAAAGATAAAACAAAATTACAAGAAAGTGCATGTGCTATTAAATAAACTACATCTTTTTCACTCAGTATTTATGCAACAAAAATCGTTGTTTTAAGCAGCAAAAGTTCTGTGCTAGACGGACTGATGGATGGATGGCTGGCTGGGTGAATGGGTGGACGGACGGCCTGAAAGACGGACGGACGGTTGATGGATGGATGGTTGACGGATGGAATTGAATGGAATGGAACTAATTCCTAGATTGGTAGGTTGATAAACATAATTACTTTGCGTGAAGTAATTACTTATGAAGTTTAAAATCCGTACAGATATTCTAAACATGAAAAGCACGAAAATGTTGATCTATAAGTGTAATCATCTAAAGATACCACTATAAACGTCCGTACCTTCAAAGAGTTTAACATCTTGTAATATAACATGGCCACATGTTAACATGTTTCTGTGGTACCACTGAATGGCGTGAAGTAGTTGATAAATAATGAACAGAGGCCTTACATGGGACGCTGAGAGAACCGCTGGGCTGAACATCACAAGATCGAACAAACTATGCTGAAGGTACGGAAAAACGAAGAAAAATGTATTTTCAGTCTCTATTGCACAGATAAGTGGAAGAACGTTCTCGCTGAAATTATCTTGATTAATATCAACAAAAAGTTGGTAAGTGGAAGTCTTTGAACTTGATTCATCCTTTGATTCTTGGACATTTGTTTCTAGATGATTGTTTGTTTCTTTCTTCTTTTCACTGCTTTCTTTATCTGAACATCGAGACAACTGTGTTGTGAAAATTCGATGAACTTCCCTAACTGCTTGTTGTATGGCATGCTGAAAGTCACAAAGCGAAAATATCATTTCATCATTTTCGGCTGGTGAATCAAAGTATAAAAAAAATTAAACCCAATAATGTTTTAATAATATCACTCAGGGACTTTTTGAAAGTAAAAGTATTTATTGTATAACGGAAATTCATAAAAAATTTTGAAATGAAAGTGGACAAAAGTGTTTGGAGTGAAAGTGCAACAACAGGAAATGTTAGATGGGAAGTGTTCTATTTAAAGGAAATCGATGGAGTCGCCATGTAATAATACGAAAAGTTCAGAGCACTTGAGTGTAGACTATTAACGAGAAATCTTCGAGTGGAATTGTAAAAGTTGGAGACCCAGAGTGGACGGGGACCATTACAGGAAAATCATCGAGTGGAATTATAAGGGAAAGAGAGCATGGATTAGAAACGGACCATTTAAAGTAAATCTTGTACTGGAGGCATAGGCAACGCATTAAAAGATCGTAGAGTGGAAGCGGACCATTTAAAGGAAATGTAGGTGTGGAAGTGGAACAGAAGATGATCCTAGCTTGGAGGTTGACCGTTAACGAGAAGTTTTTGAGTGGAAGTGTAACATTAGGAAAGCTGATAATACAACTTGGACATTATCCTGGAATAAAAACGGACCATTAAAAAAAATTATCAACGGGTAGTGTAAAAGTAAATAACCTAGAATGGAAGCAGATCCCAATGCCACAGGACAGCATTGTAGGTAGCAGGACTGTCTCCTCTGCAACACAGGAGAAGGACAAGGGAATGGGGCACGCAGCATCATCGTAGTGGCGCTTTATACAAGGGTATGTACAAACTTTGTGAGAATGAAGATCGCAAGGCTGAATACTTCAGTGAAACAGGATACTCGGCATACATTAGAACAAAAGAGAATGCACAAGAGGTTAAGGGGCGTAATACCAACAACTCATTTGCTAAACACCTCACAGGCCTCCATCCAAACAATCAAGGAGACCCCTAATACTTCAGATTCAAAGTAATGGGCACATTTACTAAGAATTTAGAACGATAAGTAGCAGAAGCGGTACACATCTACAGATCAGATGCGGACATTCTTATGAACAACAAGCTGATATCATGCCACTTGCAATGGAGAGAGTAGTTGTGTCAAATCAACTTGAAGATTAAGCGGACTTTAGAGCATAGACTGAGCCCATAAGGACTTGCCCTCTTGGATGAATTGGCTGAGCCCATAAAAAAATTTTCTCAGACTGTTTTCATTTGCCAGTTTTTGCATATGTTCTCCCAGTTTGCCTTCTAACATGTTTTGGTTTTAGCTCATATTGTTTTCCTTAGTTTTTATTGCATTACTTTGCGTTGTTTTTCTGTTACGCTTTGTTTGTCAGTTTTTAGTTTTGCATGCATTGCTTCCTATATGTATTGATTTTGCATATATTGCCTTTAGCTCATTTGTTTTCTTAGCCCACATTGCTTTACAATGTGTTATTAGTTTTCACATATATTCTTTTTCTAGTTTGTTTTCTAGCATGTATTGTTTTCCATGTAGCTTAGATTTCCAGCATGTATTGTTTATGCATGTATTGTCTTCTAGTTCATATTGTTTTCCTTTATCCACATTGCTTTTCTATGTTTTGACCGTTAATTTCACATATTTTATTTTGCCAGTCTCTTTTCTAACATTATTGTTTTCCTTAGTGCAGATTGCTTTACACTATGACAAAAGGAGCTATATAACATATAACAAAATAAACTGGCTTATAACCAACAAACTCATGATCAAGTATACAATGACCCTTAAAGGAAATCCTGGAGGAACTCCTAGAGAATAGGTGGACACTTAATAAGGAATATTTGGAGTGGAAGTGTAATTAATACATGGAGATGTTAGAGTGGAAACTGATTATTTAATGGAAATCTTGGATTGGAACTGTAATAGTAGGAGATATTAAAGTGAGACAACATGAAAACTTGGGGTTAATATGTCATAAACATTAAACTTTTGAGTTAAAATGTAACAGTATGAAATCCATAAGTGGCATGCAATGATAGTGAATCTTTGAGTGGATAAGCAACATTAATGAGAAATCTTTAAGGCAGAGGGGTTGGTGCAGTGGTAAGATCTCTGCCCACCAACCCTAAGGTCCAGGGTTAAATCCCTGGATTGGTTGAGGGTTGAACATTTGGTTGACCTTCTTTCCTGCTAAAACTCACTCAGCTTTCCATCCTTCCAGGGTAGGTAAATGAGTACCAGCATGTATGGACCGCATTAAAGTGGCTGCCAGATGCACCTATATTATATGCTTTTGGTCCGCTGGGGGTAAACTGATAACTTTAATGTGCCTTTGAGCATACTCATATGGAAAAGGCACAATATAAATTTATGTATCACTTATATCTTGGAAAAGAAGAGTAGCAATCGTGAATTTCTAAAACTATCATGCTTTTAACTTCTATGCCTGTACTGTACTATCAACAAACCATTATTTTTGCCATTATCAATGTTAAAACATTATTCTCAAAGTGAACAAATAAAGGTCATAAAAGTACCTCAAATTTCAAGTGTTCACAATTGTTTGTTGTAGATAACAAGTAATTATTGTTTGAATATTTCTTCAAAGCAGCTTCCAAACTGTGTTCTTGGTTCCTTCTACTGATGTGATCAAGAAGTTCACCTACTGTATGAAGTTTTTCATTTGTGTTGAACTGATGTTCTTCCAAACTGTGCAGAAAGAACAGTAGAATCAAATATTAAATGAATCAGCAACAGTATCGACATCATCATCATAACATCAACACCTTCATCATCATCATTGCCATCAGTATCATGATTATTACGAATTAACTTTTAAAATGGCTTTCTAAAAAGTAAGTTTTAAAATACCTTGCATTGTAACTTTGATATGTCGGACCTTCAACACCCTTAGATTGCTTATGTACAACAGTAACAAAGACTCTGTGCCAGGGGGGAGAAGGAGCTGCATGTGACGACTGGAGTATGAGATTTATCTCATAATCTGATCCTGGGTAATTGCAGGTTTCTCCAATGCCTTTTGCTAGGTTTGACAGCCATGATTCATGTACCTGTAGTTTAGTTCATAATACACAGAAATTAAACCTCATTTAAGTTAAAATGGGACTACACTAGCAAAAGACCAGTTTTCATTAGCTGAGATTTTAGGATATTCTGAAATAAACTGAAAGTTGACATTAAGATTGGAGGGTCAAGGCCCCGCCATGATCCTTGAGTAAGAAAAAATCTGCCAAGGTGAAACAAATGTTTGATTAACTAATGATGGTAACCAAGAACAATTCATACCCCCACCCCCTAGTGCTCACAATGTGATGAAATGTAATAAAACAATTATTCCATCCCTGCTTGTTGCACATGATGCAATTAAAGTCATTATCTACCGCTTAATTTTACAGACACGTGGAATAACTGTTCACCAGTATCACTCTATACAAGTGGTTTATTGCAAATCCTGCATTCTTATTGGCTAATATACTAAGGGTCTATTTTTCCAAATCAATTTTTAGATAGTATTTCTAAACTTTATTATTATAAACATTG
Source organism: Isaurus tuberculatus (assembly GCA_025447995.2). NCBI lineage: Eukaryota > Metazoa > Cnidaria > Anthozoa > Zoantharia > Zoanthidae > Isaurus > Isaurus tuberculatus. The sequence continues at coordinate 1,267 of JAOEHV020110743.1, read as the reverse complement.
TTTTTTCAGACTAGTTGAGCGACAGTAAAACAATATGACTGCTCACGTTATGAACTCCAAGTAAATAGCTTATTCAGAAATCCTTTTCATGGACTATATTTCCATGAACTCATTCCATCCTTAAGTGCTATTTGTTAACAACTCGTATATACACATCAAGCTCACTGGTAGGGAGGGGAAGGGGGGCCTCCCTGGCTCCCAACCCTACCCACACAGGACAAAAACATCCAGTCACCAGTCTCCTCAAATAAAACAATGTTTAGTAAAAAAAAAATTTAGAAAGTATTTTGTCCCACAGAAACAATCTTAATAGCCACTTGAAAAGCTTACTTCTTGTTTAAAAATCAAAGCATTTGAATGTTTATATCTATGTATCTAAATATTTACGTTTCGAGTATCTAGAACATCTAATCAATTTTTCCCCATTATTTAAGTTTGGAAGACGCTAACTAACTTGATCGAAAGAATCTGATTATCTATTTCACATAACTATATAACTCAAGAAACTCATTATATTTTATCTCTTGACTCATGTCACATCTTTCATGTTTACAATTGATATCTACTATTGTGCCAGAAAACTGTTCAAGATCTCTAACGTTAGTCTTTCTTCTTCCCCTAGGTATAATAAAGTGAGGTCCGCAGTGGTCGCATTTCGCTTCCTCCCCGATCATCGCGATCACCATATTTTCCAGCTGAGTCGCAAGTAGACTCCAGCAGGACGCATCCATGGGCATTTATTTTCCTTGCAATGAGTATTGAACATTGAGATCGTTGGAATTTAGATGCACACTGCTGGGCGAGCCTGAATTTCCATATTTAGTTTAAAAATTTGGTGCCCAGTATTTTAAAAAATTGGGGAAAGAAACGAATATTTTTTTAAAGACTCACCAAACAAGTCAGGTACTTCCTCCGATTGCTGACAGCGATGTGAGAAGATGGGAGACACAGCTCCTTATTCACCAGATGTAAAGCTTCCTCCGATTCTGAATACATTACTTGTTCCATATCTGATAATAGAAACTCGTTGGCATTTTAGGCAGCAAAATAACTGCTTCAGCTCAGCAAGCTTGATTAACTTTCACATTTTGTAAACATGGCGCACAATGTAAATTTTTTACTTGCGTCCAGACTCCGGAAATGTCGAACGTGTACACGGTAGAAGAATCGGAGCAGAAATGTTGGAAGAAACCACAGGTAGCCCAGACTCACGATGAGTAATGATTGAATAATAGAGAAAATATATGCAATATATGGGGTTTTGAAC
>JAOEHV020110538.1:0-15126 GCA_025447995.2 Isaurus tuberculatus | reverse complement strand
AGAACACAAGAAAAGACATCAGAAAACTAGAAAAACTAGAAAAGAAAATTATCGATTTGAATTACTCGGTCGTTTTTTGTATATATATATATATATATATATATATTATAAACAGAAAAAATATTCAGCAGATAAATCAATAAACTATAATGATTGATAAACTAATGAACACATTGTAATGTTCAAATGCGTTGTACACAATATGCAAAATGCTTTACCATTCTAATGTGGTGATCAAAGAATGAATGACAATAATTCAAGTGGGTTGTCATCAGAATCAACTGTGAAGATAACAAAAAAAGAACAACTATTTCAATTTATAAAATAATCTATTTAGTAAATACGAACAAAACCATGAAAAATTAAACCAGTTTTTGGTAACAACCCTCTGCTCATTATTTAAGGTGGCATGGTTGATTAAGTTGGTATTAGTTCTCAGACTGCTTTGCAACAACAAGGGTTAAAGGTTCAATCCCTGGCTTTACCAGAATTTGAACATTTCTGTGACCTCTTCCAATGAACTTAATTCAGTTTTCCAATTTTATGAGGTAAGTAAATGCAAATGAGTACCAGCTTCAGCTTGGAGCTAAACCTGTGATGGATTAATTAGTGTCCTTTCCAGGGGAGTCAGAGACTCTCAACCTCTTAACAATACAAAGACCAATTATTTATAATAATCACCAGCCCCAAGGGCGAACTAGCCCTGTAAAAGGATTTAGCTAGCTTATTATTTACTGTGACCTGTTACAAGACTTGACAGCCAAGTTGTTTGAGCAATTAATGTTAAAGAAACTTGAACCCAGGATGGGGACTAAGGTGATAATTTGGATAGTTTTATTGCAGGGTTGTGGCACTGGAACCATGAGACTCTTAACCTACGCTAGACCTTTATTAGCTAAATATTGCAATCCCATCCTAGACTTAACAGGTCTATCATTACTTACTCAAATCTATTGCTACTGATCAGTGCCCCCTTACCACCACCCCCCCCCCTTATTATCAAGTAGGAAATGATCACATCATCCTTTAATATCTCAAGATGATTAAAAAGACAAATTGAGCAAAATCTTTTTCTTTTCCAATTTAAGTAATTATTAAATCATAATATTTTTAAGGCAGAATTAGGAAACAGGGTTAGTTTCATAACATAATGAGACGTACTAACCTCTTGACCAAAATCTGGAAATGCTATATGCACGAGCAGACCAACTCTCTGTCCAGGGTTGTTGAACCGTAAATGGTGAATAGCAAGCACTCTAATTGGTTGAGCAAAATACATATACTTTAAATTTTGTTAGTTTTGAGACTCAGTATAACTTTTACGATTTATTCCATTCTTGAGAACACTGTTCAAATTATCCATTTATAAGCAGTTGCTCATATTTGACTCAAGCTAAGTCCTTCAACAAATTTCAAGTGGTACTTATAGTTCCCACTTCTGATGTGTTACGACTATTATCATCAGAGTTTTAAAAGCACCCAGGATAAGCTGACAATCTATCAGGGGTAAGCTGTAAACCTTAGCATTAATAGTCAAACTGGTCATATAGCCAGTGTACCGCTGATTGAAACTATGAGCTTCTTTTATTGAAGGTGTAATTTGATTAATCAGAGGCACAATGGCAGCCTTGAGGCCTCTCCTATAAGCCTGGTGGTTTCTTGAGGTCTCCTCGCCTAACAACAAACTGTAAATACCCTATAAATCTAGAACCCTAACCTAGAATTTTCATAGCAGAACCTATTTTACTGACAACACTTCACAAACTCTAGTATCTAAGAACTTACTGCAATGAGCGATGAACAAGAATGGCCAATCCATCTGCTTTACGACCTTGGCGTTTAAGTTCAATCCTATTATAATTTGAATCAAGCTTGGATAGAAACAGATCTTGAACATCTTCTTTAAACCAGAATTCTTGCAAACAAACCAGATCCAGCTGTGGCTGTGACATGATGAAATCCAGGATTGATTCATATCTCCTAAGATACCTTTCTGGATCTGAGCTTTCCCAAACACTCCACCAACCACTGTCACTAGTGTTGAAACACTCATGTTATACAATCATTACTTTGAACACCTTACTACAATATTAGCTAAACCCTTATTGGGCCTAGTTTTACACAACTAAAGATAACAGTTATAGCTTTTAAATAAATCGTGAATTCCATGTTGTTGGATTACAAACTTTGTTACGTTTAACAATCTACAAGCGAACTATTAACATAATTGTTCAAATGCTATTCAATAATCCAACGTAACAACCCAAAACATTTGTAGAAGCATTGTGGACAAAGGTTCGACATTGATCACAGGGATGATGTGATCATTGATCAAACTGCATGTATCAACTTCTGAATATCCTGCAACTTTGCGCAATATAAATCCTATAAAATAAACTACAATTAGTTGCAAGATAATCAACAACCATGCTAATAAAAAGTCAACAGCCGCCTGAGAAACGGATCCATGTCTTCACTTCAATAAACAATAAACTTTTGGATCTAAAAAGTACAGACTTTACGCATAAGGAATGCCCGATATCCATATATTGCAGGATGGGTTTCATAGGATGGAAATACACTTGTACTTACCCGATGTTTTTGTAGCACGGAGCAAGAATATTGAACGTTGCACAACGAAACGCACATTTTGAACGGGTTTGAGGTTCGACCGCCACCTTAGCCTCCGTCATGATCGAGGACGTCTTGCGGATGAAATGGCGTCTAAAACCCGAACAACGCAATAGTGTTTGAAACCGGAACATAAACTAAGCATTTTTACACGTTATGAATGTTTTTAAAAAAGTAATTCTTTCAGCACTATTTACTTGCTCGATAACCCCAAATAAGACGACATTTTTCATGATCACGAAAATTGCTTACGTCATCAACGAGCTTGAGCCGTTTTTCTTGTCAGCGGTTAAACTCAAAAATAAACAGAAGAAAAGAAAATGGCGCACAAATTTTAAAAATGTGTAATTCACGGCTTTCGAAGGAATTTGCTGCATAGATATGTTTCCGATTTCGAAAACATACCCGCAAACATATTGAAAATACTTTTTCTTAGCCCAGGATGGAAGATTTTCTTGTAGACGTCTGTAAAAATTTGAGATATAGGCCTAAGACTTTAAAGGTATTTTCTCAAAATGTATTATATAAAATCAAAAATAGTTAAAAATAATTCTTTTAACCAGATCTTTTCTCGAAAAATCAAATTCATATTAGCCGAAAACAATTATATGCTTTTTACAATATTAATTGAGGGAAAAAACTTGTTAGCCTCAAATATCAATGGTCTTAAGCTTAAATAGTAAACAATTACTTATTATCGTCGTTCACGTTCGTTCTACCGAACCTTGGGCTTAATGTTCAATAATCGCTCAAAGGCACAGCCACAGATTTGGCGTGAATCAATTTCATATTGAGAGGAAGATAGTCGTACTCATAAGAAATAGGCTCGGAATAAGATGGAGATCGACACAGCCGAAACTCCTAATTTGTTCCCGGGTCTCAGAGCAGGAGGTACGTTAATCAATGTTAACCACTATGCATGCTGGCATGACTAGCAGCAAAAATGCGTCCTTGTTAATAAATAACCACATTTCTTTAAGTAATCGTTGACTTAAATATTTCCTTTCTGTTCGATTAGTCGCGGGATTTAAAACTATCGCGGGGACTATTTTGTTTAATTATTTGAGTGATATTAAAACAGTCAGATCTCTTTAATGCCTCATGAACTCTGCATAAATAGCTCTTTCAGCTTTTTCTTCTCGGCTGTGTAATACTCTTTATTTGAGACTAACAGAAGTTTTCATTTACACGTGCGTTCCCGCAGTTTGTTTTCGACGTTGTACTTGGTTTGTGGTGGGCTTCAATCAAACCATGTTTGACTCGGATCTTGTCGGCAACTGCTTTAAAAGAAAGGCTTTTGATTTTTTTGTCCACCAAAAACTAGTTCAGTAAACAAACTGTAGGACCACACAAGGTTTGAAGGTTAACAAATCAGATCATTAGTTTTACAGTCATCCTATTGCAATCATAACTCAACATTTTCCTTCCACTGGCAACCTTATATAAGTATTCTGAATTTGAAAATTTAGATTAGTTTAGATCAAGATGAGTTTGCAATAGAATTAACCATGCAATGCAAAACTGATCTTCCTTTCTGGGTCACATGTAGGAAAGAACGTGGCTGAGACAATTCTATATTGATGCTAGCAATTTTGCTGTGAAAGAAAAAGAAGAAAAACATAAAAAGAATGTTTCTGTAGCTCTTCTGCAGTGTGTCTACCAACTCTGGAATTCAGTTTCATTAAAGCCAAATAAAAGTCTACCACTTGACTTTAAGATAGTCTCTGTGGAGTGGTTGGTTAGAAGAGTGAATGAGGTTTCTACCAGTAATCTTACATCCAACATAGAATGTGAGTGATACTTCTCTCTTAAAATTATGTTAAATTATATTTTGTAGTTTTAAAAGTATTTCAATCTCGCTAAAACGTTAGAAAAATTGAATAAAGCTTACTAAAATGTTACTAAAATGTGCTTAAAAATACTGGTTTTAGTCACCAATTGTTCAAATCATAACGCAAACACTAAATATTGTTAGAAAAGTGCCAGTGTACCATATAGGAGGTTCGACTTCAGTACTCAGGTATAGCATCAGCAAATCAATAGTGCTTTGCATCTTGTAGGATAAGAACATTACACCATGGACCATGAAAGGTGACTTAAAAAAACCCAAACACACTTTAGCAAAGAGTAGGTTAATGATCTTGGTATTGTGAGGTCTGTCAGTTCTTAGGCTCTTCAAAACATTCTGACTTGATACCTTCAGTAAAAAGGTCTTCCAGACAAATACTTTATAGATTCTGGGATTTGTTTTTCAAGATTTACTGTAACTGACTCAATATAGTTCATTTGGCGTATAGATGATGAAGACCAACAAATTCCTCATGTCAAGTATTTGTTAGTTGGCCGGCTGACAGCAAAGCCAGAGAAAAGTTCTTGTTGGTCATCAGTTGAGATGACTGGGACAATATTCCTTGAAGACAACACTGCTGCAATTCCATGTGAAGTATGTGTCTTAATGTCATCTAGACCTCCAATTTAAGGGTTACAAATTCATGATCAATGCCATTATTATTTCATTTGTCTGAGTAACACAATCTCATCCCAGGGTTTCTCCCTCGGTTTTTCTCCAAGCTAAGAAAGAAGCCCTGGGAACGAACTTATTTTTTTTCAAAAAATTTTGCCGTTTTTAACTCTTTCAAACAACTGTGTTGATGTTTTCATTTGGTGATAAATACAAACAGATGACATTACTTCTCAAAGTAAAATTAAAGAACAGTACTAGCCAATAGTTGTATCTAAGTTACACCAATTGGACACTATTCCAATTATCACAGCTTTTCGCCATCCTCGCTTGTTTCCATTTCAGTGTCTAGGATTAGTTCTGAAAGCACTCGTTTCTTTTTTAAGGAGAGGAAATTTCTTGATGCACAGATCCGTCTTCGATTTCTACTTGTAATGTTGTGTCTTTAGAAGTTAAAGCTAAATTCTTTCCCGATCCAGGTTGCCCATTAGGCCGATGCTTATCTCTTGTTTCCGTCGTGTTAAGCAGATTTTTCACTCCCCCTGGACGGGACACTAATCCATTGCAGGTTAGCTCCCAGCCGAAGCTGGTACTCATTTACCAACCTCGTAAGGATGGAAAGCTGAGCAAGCTTTGACGGAAAAGAAGGTCACAATGTTTAAATTTCGGCAGAGATCCTACCAACTGCGCCAACCACGCCGCGTTTAGATAGAAAGTCTTGTGAAATTTCGGAATCTTTGAAGAGATGCTGCATTGATGTATTTTGTGTCAAGGAGGTCAGGAGAAAAAAGAAAAAGGTGCTGCAATGATTGGCGGTAGTTTTAAGTTGTTTTAGAGTGGTGGGTCTAAAACAGAGATTACTGGTCGGTTAACTGACAATGCTAAGTGGGTGAAGTTGAAAGAAACGTGGAAAGATTGTTCAAAATTGTTGTTGGTTTAAAGGTTTCGGAAATAACATCTCGTTATGCATCTCATGTTGACAGCGTAGATTCCGAATAGAGGAGTTCTTTTAGTTGATGGATAGAGTTATGGTTGTTAATGATCTATACTCATTTGAAGAGATTTAAATCGTTATGTGGGTAAAGATCCTGGTGATTTTGAGAGGCGAATGATGAAAGATGATGAACCTAGCTGGCGTTAGGGAAAAAAATGAAGCTATTTAATAGTGCTTTTATTAAGAAACTCTGGCCTTGTAGCCTTTGTGTCGTGTAGGAGTGAGAATGTGGTTTACTATATTTTCTTCCATAAAACGGACAGAAGTAAGAAAAAGAATTCTAAGATTTTTTCTGGTAAGAAAGGCAAGGAAGTTGAGGGCAAGGATTCAGAAAAAGGATGAATGTTTAATGGTTAAAGGTAATGAGGTAAAGAGGTAAAGAGGTCTTATACGAAAAGGTAGGGGAAAGGTGAAATGATGTGAAAGGTTTAAATGACTTGAAGCGTAAGTCACTGAGCTGCTGAAGAGGTCTGAGGTCCTACAAGAGGGAAGCAGAGACATCAAGAAACCTAGTGGTAGAATAGGGATGATTCAGTAGCGTTTGCTAAGAATAAGCAGTTGTTTAAGGCCTGGCAGGTTTCTGTAGAGCACCCCTCTGTAACAGACCCAGCGAAACGCGACCCAGTGGAAATTTTGCCCCTACCCAGCGGATTTTTAGCTTCCCCAAAACCCAGCGAATTTTCTGAATTGACCCAGACGCTTTTTTACCTTCCCCAGTGCGAAAGCTGAGTACCAAGTGTGTTTACGATATTTTACGTCTTGCTTAGGTAGAACTATTACGCGAAGACAAGATCAATAAAAAAGATTCTGAAATGATATAAAAAAATTGGCACAGTCCACAGCAAGACCGTCAGATTTTGGGAAACTTCCCTCCATTGAGCTAATCCAGCAAAAAAATTGTCTAACCCAGTGAAATTTTTCTAAAAACCCAGTGCGAATTTCAGGGGTGTTGTAGAACATCGTAAGGATTTCGTTCAGGCAAAAGGGGCCAACTAAAAGTAGTAGGTAGTTGCACGAGTCATGGAAAGAGAAAGTTAAAAGGCAGTTGAGGAATGTGGAGGTAGTAGAGAGCTAATTAGGATTACAAACCAAAAAGCAAAGGCGCAGCGCGATATTGTAGGCGTCAATTGCTTGCGATATTGGGAGGAAGAGATCAAGGTGACTATTACCGAGAGAAAGGAAATCTGGAAGAAACATTTGTAACAGTTGATGAATGTAGACAATAGCTGTGTTGGTTTTGTTAAGTTTGACGTAGTTGAAAGGACAGTGTTGCGAATAGATGCAAAAGAAGCTGATGTTGCCTGGCAACATATGAATAGTGCTAAGCTCGAGGCCCATCTGGAGTTATTGCTGAGATGTTGAAAGCAGGCAATGCAGTTAGAATCAGATCTTTGTTGGATATCTTCAATGATGTCTTGTTGGAGAGAAATGTACCAGAAGACTAGCTGTTAGGCTTACTGGTCCCTATTTGTACACTAAACATTCTAAAAGTATAAAGTTAGGGTGACTTAGAAAGACGTGAATGTAATAGTTACTGGAGTATATTAGAAGGAAGGGTATTGTAAGTGATGATGGTTTGGATCGTCGGAAATTAAAAGCAACCAGGAGGAAACGTTTGTTCGCTATTCTTACTTTTTTAAAAATATCAGTGTCACTATTTTTATTTTTCGCTATTTCTCACTTTCGTGCAATTCACAGTTTTTTAGATCTTAAATTATTTTGGGTTTTTTTCCCCCATTTTCGGAGGCTTTTTCAATATTTGTTAAAACTCGGAGAAATTGGGAATGTGAAATAGTTCTTGCGTTCTTTTAGTTTGTAAGGTGTGAGGAAAATTGGTTAAACCAACTTGTTTTGGTTCCATCCTGGAATTACATTCCTGTACAAAATGCTCACCTACTCAGCTTGTTACAAGGTATGTACTGACAGCCTGGCTCTTATTGCTATAGCACAGAAAATTCGAGTTAAAGTAACTTGATTCAATAATAGTGATAGCTGCTATAAACAGTGTTCCTTTGGTTATAACCCACCCCTTGTTCATAAAGTCACCCTCGATCGATTTTAAGCCGCACCGAATGACGTCAAAAAGAATATATAAGCCAACGTTGAACGGAAGTCGCACCTTCGATGTCCAATTGGACGTATTATGAAAGCTAATGATAAACAATATACACGAAAACCCCTTTCTAAACAAAATGAATAAAACAAAATTTAAAAAAACAAATAAGAAATACCCTAACCACTGTCAAACATATATATAGATGTTGTGACACGCTTTTCAAATTATCATTTTTAGCCGCTGAAAAAAAAATGAATGCCGCCCTTGATTACAATCCGCACAAATAAATATAAACCGCGTCTTATAAGCGAAGAAATACGGTAGTTGTGAAGATAAGAACTGTAATGATTCTGCATGTTTGATATAATGATGTCGGAAGTGACGATGATGACGATAATGAGGATGGTGGACCAGGTGGTTGTGTTTGGTTATGATGGAACCTTATGATGATTACTTATCGGTGGCGCTACTGATGATAATGATGGTATTGAAAATCAGATGATGGTCGTTATTAATTTCAAAAAATGAAATAAAATAAATAGATGAGAAATCATTTTTAAAGTGGTACAACGCTTAACCCTAAACTAGTTTACAGGGTGTCCACTCGAATGAACTCAAACAAGGCAAACGAGATGGCTATTTAGAAATGTGGTGAATTTAATGGTGATGATCATAACAGTAATGCTGCAAATCGTGATTTCATAATGATAATTAAGATGATGAAAAGGTGTTGATGGTATTAGTATTTATATTAAACAATGATGATGGTTTTGGTAATAAGTCTACTAATAACGATAAAGAAGACGGTGCTAAAAGTTACCATGTTGCTTAAAACAGTTGAAAAATTTACGTTGTTAATATACTGATAATTGTGAAGAACATAAATTTGTTAAAATGTTTTAAAATGACAATGAGTCAAAAGTGGTTGTAATTTTCATGACAGTTGGTTGTGACGATAATAACGATGAAGAGTTAAAGATTATGAAGAAGATAAAATGATGGTTGTGATGAGGATGATGATGAAAATGGTGATGATTATGGAAATATGATGACCGTGGTGGATTTTGTAATAAAGTGGTAGTAGTAATGATTAATGTCAATCTATGTACATAAATGAGTAACTTCAATTGCATTCTTCCTGACAAAATCTTTATAAAGTATTTTCGTCCGACCGCTAGCCGGAAGAGGCGAGTCCAAGGAAGTGAAAGCAGAGTACATCGAGGTGCTTAGTGACTGCATTCCAGTATCCGAAATAAAAACACGTAAAGAGACCAACAGTATATCTCTTGTGGAATTCTCAAGAACCAAAGGGTAGGTTATTTGAATGATCCTTAGGGAATTACGCACATAAAATGAATGCCACAGAAAAAATAAAACCAACGCTATAGTGGTGAAATTATCTGAGGACAGTTGTAATACCAAATTTATACTAGTATCCGTAGTGCAAGTAAGGTAGTACATACCTACTGGTATCAAACTTGAAGCCACTAATATGGGCACTTGGCCACATTGGTAGCGAGCATTACCCCTAAATCTACCATGAATAAAAAGTGAGCCTGATTGTTAGCAGCCATGGACAGCTGTTTCGTGTAGAAGAACGTCAGGGCTTACCCACTGACGGGTTATAACTGCCTGGGCTACATCTTATTAGCACAGCTGTTTCGGCCAAGTTGGCCGTTAGTAGCTCAGCTCGTGGAGCGCCAGAATAGTTGCTCTGACCAATTGCTAACGCTGGAGTGGAAACGTCAGCTTACTACTTTACTTAACGATATCTTATCATTTCAACCTAGTGTTGATTAAATCACGTGTATTACTTACTTGCCGATGCACTTCAAAAGTTTTCTCTTTTAAAAGCTATTCAACAAGTACTTTAGTTATCCAAAGGTTGTTGGCTGGAATCTTACTTGAGTAAAGCAAACCAATCGACGCAATTGCGCGGATCGATTTAAACTCTGAATATAGGATGGCAATATTGTCATACTCTAATTGATAAACTTTGTTGTTTTTTGTTAGACGAAAACAAGAAAAGTGTACAATTCACGGTCGAATAACAGCTTTGAGCCCAATCCACAGGTATTGTTATATTCGTAGCTTTAGACGTCCTTTTTTCAATGAATTTAACATGGAAAAAATTTATCTCATTTTTTTTTCTTTTTTTTTTTATCAATTCACAGTATGCCATCGCGGAAGCCGTTTTTTCTTGTTCGTTTGTCTTGTCCAGAAGCAAATTTATCAACCTCTTTGGTATTTCAGGTTGGTTTAAGACCGTTTGAAATCATTTGAATAGTTATTTAAGGAATATAACTTAATCTCTTAGTGAAAAAATCAGTCATAAGGCAAGTTCAGATTTAATATTCATTTTTTTAATGTTATTCAGTGCTTTCAATAAGCACCGACGTCGGACGAAGAGCGTCGAAATTGAAGTAATTAAAGATACTAGTATGATTGTAAAAATAAACAAAAAAATGTTATTGGTGATGAGAAATCGTCCTTATTTTTATACACAATTTGATGCCCAGAATGCTGGAAATAACGTTTCAGAGCTTCCAGATTTCAAATTTTTCTGGGGGAGCATGCCCCCACACCCCCCTAAGAAAAGGTGCCTTACGGCCCCTGGTTAATACCATCGCATACTCTACTCAAACTGGCTGTCTACTTCAAACTTTATTGAAACCCCTGGACATTCAAATACCTCTTTACCAGTAATTGATTGTAGTAGTCAATTTTTGCACCAAAAAGTTAATGGTTATTTCCAATTGATTTAAAAATCAATTTCGGCTCTTTTTTCCTTATCTCTACTTTTTTAAAGTCATTTTTGAACATACAACAGCCTCGTAGTTTGTGTTAGTCTCTCCCCTAGAAAAATTTAAAAAAAGCATTCTGAAAATTATCCTTAAAAATTCCGCCATTTTACCAATTTTTCGGTTCGTGGCGACCAATATAAGAGGAAAATATCTTTTTCTAACACTGATCCCAACAAAACGTGTCGCCAACGATGAAGCTAAACTCCTTTTGTTTAACGATAAAGAAGTATCAGAAGAGAAAAAGCCGAAACGATGAAAATCACAGTAGTCTTCGTATTTTTGCGTCAGACTTGTAAGCTATTGTGAAGTAGGTTGACCGCCACTGGCTTGTTGCTAGGGACAACTGTCACGTGATCAAAAAGACCAATTTGCAATGTCAAGTAAAAAGGCACGCATTTTCGTCTTTTTCTGAGCTGTGATTGGCTGTTGTAACACTTTTGCGACCTGATTAGCCGATCAAAAATAGTCCGTGCGACTATTGCTGCATCATCAATCATTCTGAAATTAAAATGTTTTGATAATTTTTTTGGATTTCCTTCCCTTTCTTTCCCTTTCTTTAGGGAGAACATCACATGCACAGAAATAACTTCATTTGTCCCAATGAAAAATATATTGTCACTGACGTCAAAGAGGCAACAATGAATAAGGTTTGTAGCTGTTATCGTTACTAATGTCGTCATTATCAGCGAGTATCACCGTTATCGTTAGAGATAGTTTCTAAAAATCTATTTATTTTGGAAAGAAATCCGCGATTTTCGGTAACTATTAAATATAGACCTCTAGTATAGAGTAGCCAATCAGAATCACGGATTTTTAATAGTCCACTAGTAGAGTGATAGTTAACAATTATTCACCGAAGTGGAAGTGAATAGTGGTGGATATTATAAATATATCCAGCACTTTCACTGATACTGAGGTGAAAAATTGCTTTAGTATATATACCACACAAGCTGAAAAACTAGCGGATCAAAGAGTAACTTTATTTGTGACATGGTAACGGGAAGCCATTTTGTTTTTCTTCGGCTGCTCCGAGGTGAATAGTACTTGGCTAATCACCTCCGAGCTAGCCAATCAGCGTGTGCGAAAAGTACTATTCACTTGTGTGGTATATACCAATAAAAACTATTAATACGGTGGCCAAAAAACTCCGTTTATTTGGTTTTTGCTATGCAGGACACCGAGGAAGAAAGAACCGTCATAGCTGCTACTAGTCGTACGCAGGTGTTGAAGTATAATGAGAATTTAGGTGAGAGTGATGAAACGCAAGCTAATCACCTCTCAATCACTCCATCAAGCAGGAAGAGAAAAAGAAAAATGGCTGAACCTGCAATACAAGAGGTGTGTATTACATTGAAAGCAGCACAGGGGATGATATTGATCTCGTTGGAGTAATTTCTACTCTTTTATCTTTAGTGCTTAGTTTTACCTTGAGGCAAAGAAGGAGAAAGTGAGTAAGAATGAATAAAAATGCTGTGTTTGCTGTGACTGTGGTGGAATAGACAGAGTCTTACAGCAATGTCAAGTTCTCAATACTAAATGACGATGAGAAAGTATTCCGCACTGTTTTGACTTAAATGTGAAAGAAGATCACTATTTTCCGTTTTCTTTAGCACCAGGAAATAGATGTTCCTATCGGGACTCAATGGTTTCTATATCTTGGGAGATGCTACTTTGTAGTTTTTCTTAACGCGCTTAGGAAACTGACGTTACTATCGGAGTATTGTGGCGAGGATGGGGGATCTGCGGTATTTTTATTGCATTATTCTTAAAAATTTTCAAGTGGGAAAAGTACTATTAAGTGTTAGGAACAGTCTCCGTTCTTTAAAAAAATTCTTATAAAAACCACGGTCCGTTAGTTAGCGTATTCAGATTCCAATCACGGATACAATGAGGGCTGAAAATTTTTACCCCCACCCCCCAACGCAATTCTTAAGTCTATTTACCAAAATACCATAATAATTCTTTTATTGGCATTTCCCCATGACTGTACTAATATACATATACTATTTTCTACTGAATTCTTTAAGACGAAAGAAATCCCACCGGAGCATACGCCATTAAGATCAGTAAAGAATGGCGAAAATCGTAGCTGGCTCATGTCATACTGTGTAAGTAACATGTTACTGAATTACTTATTTTCTTGAAAGAGTTCAAATGAGATTGATTATACTGACGTTGGATTTCAGAGTAAGGTGAAACAGGAATTGCTGCTTCGGTTGTCGATCCTTATGTGGGGCGGCTGTGTAAAACTCATAGTTAGTTTCTAGTAATCAGAAGTATTTAGACAAATTTTAGAGAACAATGTTTCGGGAGAGATCGCCTCTCTTCAGTTTTAGTGGTGCAGAATGAAAGTACAGTAAGACTGGGTCGGGGAGTAAGTAAAGCACGTGATTTAATCAGCTATGGGTTAAAGTGCCATTCATCATCGCCCTATAATAGAATAAGGAGTTGACCTTTTTAGTGTTAGCGCCAGAACGAAGATCGCGAACACCTGGTTCACCTTGATCATCTCTATTGGCTGAACGCGTTTTCTTACAGTCACTTGCGTCGTCTGTTTACTTTTACCAGTAATTGCGATGATTAAGACAATCCAGTGAATAATATGATTATAAGATCGCCCACAGAATCTTTAAAATGATTCGGACATCTTAGATATGAAAACTTGGCTTCACGAACTTTTTGTGGTTCTGCACCACTTTTATATTTCATTTGTTAAGGAAGGTTCAACATTACGACAGCTCTACTCAAATAGTCTTAGAGCATCTCCAGAAAGTCGCTACAAGGTTTTACATTTTTTTAAAGAGCGCAACCTTTTTTAACACTTTCGAATCGCGTGAGAAATCTGTCCATTTTAAAACATTTTGGTAAAGCTGGCAATGAATATACTAATATATCCTTGCGAGCCGAAGCACAACTTAAAGCTGAAAGAAACGATTTATTGTTTTCCTAGGGAGAAATTACTGAGGTAATCAAACCAGAGGCTGGAATATACGAACTGGACCACAAAATAAGGTAATTAGAGGTCTCCTGGGTTTTTTTTTGTCTACCTGTATATGTCAAACTATAATCTATATTGCCAAAAGAAATTACGAACGAGAGAGGTGCTGCATGTTTTGATATTGGACCATAATGTGCGACCCCGTAATTTAATCACCTCGAGGTCATTATGATTTTCTGTGGTATTCAGTGATTAGGCTGGGCTTCCTGTGATGTGGTTACGGACATCACAAATAATTCACTTAGGCTCCCGATGATATAATGGCTACGGTTTATCTACGGAGAAGCCAAAAAAAAAAAACTCGAGCATATGGAACTAATTTGTTCATTGCTCACACAAACTAAATTAAAGGTTAATTTAGAGGGTATGCAAATAAATTGGCAAATGGAAGGAATAGAAAATGGAGAAGGATGGTGCAAGGAGAACTGACAGAGAAACAGCTGAAGCGGCGAAAGTTACAGAAATGGATGGATGATGGTTTGTCAAACGTTCTGTATCTAAAGACTCTAGTGGTTATTATAAAACGATTAATTGAGTGATGAAATATTGCCCGCTTCTCTCATTTAGACGGTGATGAAGTTTTAGTCTTACAGTTTTCGTTAAAAGTTCGCGGCTCGGTAAATATTCACCACTATTCACTTCAACTTCGGTGAATAATTGTTAAATATATTATTTTCTAGACTCTACCTTTGCTATCAGCCGTTCCCAAATATGGGGCGAGGATTAAGGCAGGGCGCCAAGATTGCGTTGCACAATGTTCATCTCTATAAGAAATCAAAGGTGAGGCGCGTTAAATGAAATATTTTTATTGATAAGAAATAATAAAATAATAATCATCATGTGATATTTTACTTGTAACAAAAAATGAGGAAAATGTCTGTATGCTGTACATGAGTTAAAATTGTTTATGCTGTTTGAGTTCTGAAACTTTGGACTGGAAAATTTGAAGGAGTGTCACAAAAATTTGAGAATCTGCCCCCTTTCCCCTCTTGTGCCAAACATTAAAGGTGTATAATAACGTTTCACCATTTTTTTGGAAACATCACAGTGTAATTGAATGTTGGTTTGTTTTACCCGGCCATTTAAACCAGCTATGATAAAACATTTAAACTTTTAACTATAAAAATACACGGCGAGATTTGACGTTTCGACGTCTCGCTGGACGTCATTTTCAAAATGAAT
>JAOEHV020110427.1:3921-15131 GCA_025447995.2 Isaurus tuberculatus | reverse complement strand
TTTATCTGTAGTTTTATCTAACAGTCACGTGTTACCCTCAGTAAATAAAGTTACTTACTTACTTACTTACTTACTTAAGCCTTTATTTCCCCCTGGACAGGTTATTAATCCATTGAGGGTCAGCACCTCAATGTTTTATACGAAAGTCCAAATTATGTTATGAGGCCGTTCAGAGAAACTTTTGTTCTTGAACACCGTCAAACAAGAGTCTGATGACGATTAACGATCTTTCCTGTTATTATGTGCAATAATGTAGGTTAATCTTTAAAAAATAGTTACATCGAGTCACGCGAAAGTAATAAACAAAACAAACTCTATTAAACGTCGTTGAGCCGTTTGAAGATACAGATTTAGGCGCTGAGGTTGTTTTGATGCAAGGGATCCCGAAGAAAAATTCTCAGGTCAACGTGCGCGCCAGACATCAACCCCAAGTCGTATACGCTTGAGGGCGCGAGTGATGATCCCTTAGTCAGTCTGATCACGTGACAGTTCATTATTTTTTTAAGAGAAAGTGTAACAAACAGACCTGTTCCTTGTAATCTTACTCCTAAGTAACATTTTAAGAACTGAGGCAACCTGATTTCTATTTGTGTAATTGAAAGACTTACCAGATCCGCTAATTGAACTTTAGCTCCAAACTCAAGGAGCTCCTTGACAACCTCAAGATTTCCCTCTTTACAGCATGCAATAAGAGGCGTCCAACCATCCTGCACACATAACAGCACATCATTACTCCTTTGGCTTAAACCTTTTAGGCAGCCCTCAACATAAACTACGTTAATATGGGAAGGGGACAGTGGTTAGAATTAGGGTTCACTAATCATGATTTTCTATTTCATTAGATCACTGCCAAGATAAATACACCAACATGTTTTACCAGATGAACGAACAACTATTTCTTTACAATTACTTGAAATCTCTCTCTAGCAGGTAACGGTATATGTTGCAGTCAAAAATTGTGCAACGTTCTAACGTAAAACAACGTAATTGCAAATCAAATGTTACAAAAAAAGTTTCCGTTCATCTCCCCTCCCTCCCCTCCCCTATCCCTTCTAAGATCACTGGTTCATCAGTGAATTGCTTTAGCCGTTTGGCACAAAACGCAATTTCCAAGGCATACTAAAATGAGTGTGGGAAAAGTCAATCAAATATAATGGCCAGCATGGTCCCGTCTTCTCATAAAATTAAAAGTTTGCAAAGCTGATATAGTTTACGAGATACATTTTCATTAAAAATAGACTAACTGGTTTTTCAAATATTGCCAAAGATTTATTGGACAGTAAATGAGTAATGACCAAATGAAAGGCCACGGAATGCCCCTGGGCTATACCGTCGAAACTGTAAGTTTTTTGTTCTGAAAACATCTATATCCACGCAGCTTTATAAATTTATAATACGAAAAGTTGATTAAGCGTCAATGTTTATATTTAAGGCCTCAGTGAACAGACTGCACATCATACGAGAAAAAAAAAAACTTTTTAAGCTTCTTAGAAAAAAGCGTGTCACCTTACTTCAACTTTTTTTTAGTTGTGATTACACGATCAGGCGATGGTTAAACCTGAGATTATTTCCGTCTCAAGCACTGATTGGCTCCATGAGCAACACAAAGGTTTCAAGGTTTCAGTTCATCTATACATGAAATGTGCTGAGGCTGGCAACGTAGAGCTCTCTTATTATTATCCATCTACGTATTGCTAGAATGTTACAAGATAAAACCACTTAAATGATACGAAAAAAAAAACGAGCCTGGTCCTACACAGAACACGAATAACAAGATTCAAAAAAGAAACTCGTACAATGTGCAGTTAGGAGACTGTGAATCGACATCAACGAAAACATCCATTACATTTAAACAACTAAGGTACCGTGTCAAACTTTTTTTTATTGTAACCATTCAAATTGGAGTGAAATACGTTTCTTGTGCAACATAATAAAATGCACCCATCAAGTGTTTATATTTTATTTGATCTGATTAATCAGTGTTTCAGAAAAGCAAACTCAACGCAATAAAAGCACGCGATAAAAAAATAACGTAAGAACTTTGTTTTTCAATGTATAAGGTTAACACGGTTAATGAATACATATACTGCTTTTAAACAACGAAATAGTTTTTTTTTTCCTTTTCGTATTAGTTTTGTCTCAATTGATCTTGTTTGCGTTTTTATCATTACAACTAATTAGATTTTTGATGCTGATAATATAAACTTCGTAACATTATACGTCGAAGACTTTGTGCTATGAACACGAAACTAAAGCAACGAGAATATAGATAAGCTTTCAATGGGATTCTAATCCATGACCTCTGTTATAACCTCTGTTGTGCTCAACTAACTGAATACGAAACCATGTGTTGACGGCCTATTTTTTCCTTTTGAGGCAAAACACATGGTTACAAAAACGTGGATGAAATAAACTTAAGGAGTTTCCCACAAAAAGCATATTCTTTTTTTCTCGGAAAAAAACCTATAAAACTCTTCTCGGTAAAAGTGAAACAAAAACATCAGAAGCAGAAAAGGAATTGCTTTTTAGTCTTCTAGAAATTTACAAAATTCAACTATTTTCAAGGAACTCCTTGCAGTAAAAAAATTTGCACTGCAGTTTATAACCATCAGGTAATGATTGCATAGTGTAATACAATCTGAATAATTCTTACCAAAGCCGGAAGAAAGTCAATACTTCAACTAGATTCAAACTGGTGATTATATGTCGAACTGCATGTATTGTAAACGATCTACCAGCATCACAAGAATGGAATTTAAAAAAAAGAAAAAAGTCAAAGGACGAAAGCGCCAGTCAAACTTTCTGTTCAAGAAATTCACTTCACAATTAGACCATCCTTCTATGTGAGTTAGGCCTCAAAGCCCCAAGTCACTACTTGAGAAACCCATGCACGGATAAATCTTCAATACGTCTTCCTCAATTTTTTCTTCTAAAATGCCGGATTTTAAATGAAAAATTATGGATGCGAACTTGTTTTCAAGGAAAATCTTAGCAATATCTTATGAACATTTTAAGTGTCCGTTAGAAAGATAACGAAGTTACAATACTAATTTTTGCATAATAATAAATAAATAAGTTATTACACTTATATTGCACAATAATCAATATAAATTTTCTATTGCGCATGACAATATTCTAAAATTTACCGGAACATTATATATACATTACAATTCCATTGAGATTTTAAAACTAGGGGTAAGCAGAGCTTAGAAAGTGCGGGCGGGAAACTGAGGAAGTATTATATTTATTATTGGAGGAAATCATACAACACCCTTCGTTAAAAATCTATAAAAATATTTGTAATCAAATGAAGTGCTCGTAAACCTATATGTTAAATGGCATGGCTCAAAAAATTTGCCCTGTGTGAGCTTTTTATACGCAAATACCCTCCAGCGAACTAGCTCTATAAACCAAAACATGACGAGATTTTCCAAATTAACCTCTCTAAAAATGTATGGCAGTAATAAATACTATAGAAATCTGCCGAGTTGTTTCAGAAGAACTGCACAATGTAGATTACACGTGTGCACAATCATGAGATGAGCAACTGCAGAGTGCCCGTGTCAAAATCAGGACGACCTGTCAAACAGGCTCTTATCAGGTGGTCAAACGTGTTTGTCAAAGTATTCCATTTATACCAGTGGGAAGACAAAAAAAAGTCTCTCTTTTAGATACATACAGCGCATGCGCGGACCATACCGCTGACCGTTCAACAGATTAGTATTGCGTGCTCCCTTTGGTCGCCCGCAATAATTAATAGTTCAAACCTATCCATTGACTAATTAATTTAAAATATACTAAATAATATATTAATTAAAAGCTTTTGTAAATAAAAATGTCTTGATTGCCTTCTTAAAACTATCTATATTTAAAATGTTCCTTGTTTCTTTTGGTAAACTATTACAAAGTTTTTTGCAGCAACATGAAAAGACCGATCACGTATTGTAGCTAGAGACCGGCAAGTGCTCAATTTAAGCATCAAGCTCTGACTTGTAGAACACAAGTTATATCGGCCTTTATGATAACCCATAACCAGCAACCAAATGATGCATCAGCCACTGAACAACCCGGACCAGAGTACAAAAATACATTTTTACACAAGAGTAAAAACTGCCAGTTTGTGACATACAGTACAAAGCATTACATTAATTGTCTACTATTTCTTGATTCTCAACACATTTGAAATCTACTAGTTTTTTTAGAACACATTGTAATTTTCTTATGAATACTTTACTATTTATCATCATCCACACATATCTGGATCTCCTGAGGTATTAACAAAGCAAAATGTTTTGCTTAAAAGTTGACTGGTTTATATTTTTTTGGGAAGGACCTTACCTCATCTTGTGCATTAACATTAGCATTTCGCTTGAGGAGCTCGTGAACAAGTAAGGAACTACCTCGCTCAGCTGCCAGAATGAGAGGTGTCTGACCATTCTAAATACAGTACAAAAAACATTAAATTCAATATTTGTTGAATAATTAGACAAGCACGTAGGTAACAATTGTTGTGCTAGGTTAAAATGATAAATCATTGCCGTGATTAGAGTGGGAAGCTAAGTTTCAAGAATTAGCTCTTTACCAAAGCTTTTATTATGTAAACATAGTGTTGATTAACCCATATACTGGGTAATTCTGCTTTTTACCTGATCTCTCTGTTCCAAGTCTACATCTGGGTAGTCTAGGATTCTCTGGGCAAGGAAGATATTGCCTCCTTCAATAGCCTCCAGCAGGCTGACCTCATTGACAGACATAGACTGCTGCTTAACAAAAGAAAAGTTTATTATTTTCTACATTCAGTTCGACATAAAGTTTGAATCTAATTCTATATTAATGGAACAAAGGTGTTGGAACACTTAATGTCCTCTGTTGAATTCTGTTGCATGTGGATGTACCATTAAACATGTTCATCTTGCATGTAGCAGTACCATTATTTATGTTCATTTTGAATGTCGCTGTACAGTACATTATGTTCATGTGGCATGTGGGAGTACCATTAAGTAAGTTCATGTTGCATGTTAACATTATTTAATTTTTTACTTTGACAGTTATTTGATGTTTTTTTTATTTATAAAATAATATAGAATGTAACTTGTAAACAGATGCTTTGGTTGGCTTTCAGACTTTCCAAACTATACAAAATATGGTTTTATGAGGGTGTCTATAGCATATATATTCAGTTCTTTGTCTCCAACTCTTCAATATGCCCCTCACTTAAATCTTTCCACCAATGCACTTGCACTGAGTCACAAAATTATACAAAACATAAAAACTGTCAAATCATGAATAATAGTGCCCAGCTAAATATACTTAAAAGGATACGTAGGCACTGATATCATACTACCATTTCCGCCTGGCAAATCTCTGGAAAACACATAAAAACTGATACCAACCAACATATGAAACTGGCCAAAAAACAAACATGCATTAATTTTATTTGTACTGAACACTGCTGCACAGGTATTGTGTGATAATTACTGACAAAAAAGGGCAAGAGTCTTTCAAAATAGAGCAAAATTCCTTACTCATAACCATGCAATACAATATATCGAGAATGCCTGGTCTGTTGTGTGAAGTTGTTCTTAGCATTAGTCCTAGTCTGGCTAGTTGGTGTTAGCTTAGCTTTGGTGGTGGATTTTGGTCAAATTTTGAATTTCGTCTTAAAGTAAAACTGCTGTGTCTAATTTCTACTCTTTTCTAATTCAAATCTTTTATAAGCAAGTGAATTTTGACTTGTTGCTGCAAGGTTTTAAATGCAGTTTTTATGATTGGATCAGATGCAGGCCACATTTTTTACTAGATAATTAAAGAAACAATAGCAGATGCTGGTGACCTGCAACCCCAGTTGGGTGGGCTGGTGAATGCTACTGACTCCAGGTGACACCCACAAAATGCGGGTGAGTTGGAAGGTCTATTCTGCCTCAAACAAAGGGGATTATTTTAGCCTGATGCATTTCTACCAAAGTGCAAGTTCAGAGTTGATGTTGGATTTAGTTTTTATATTTTTAAAAAAAATAAGGCAATGGAGTTTAAGATCAATTTATCAATGTTTTACTTGCCGTTTTATGTGTAGAACCAGATGAGTTTGAAAGATGGCTGGGAAAGTAAGTTCCTGATTGGTTCTGCTGATCAGAACGTTGTGTTTGCCAATGCCACATTACATCAATGTACAATATAAGTTTAAAGTCGCTTTTTACTTTACAAATGAATGTTACTTGTTATCTTTGAATTCTGCAGGAAAAACTTTCAAAATTCAAATTTTAGTAAGGAATTGAATGTAAAGATTTAATGCCCATAAAATGAGTTCAAAGTGCTTTTAAATATTTGTAAAACTTTCAGGCATGCCTTCTCAAATAGTAAAAGAAAAAAATTTAAATTGTGTTTAACTGTGTAGGTTTGACTAAATTGTCAGAAAACCTGTTTATTTGGGTAACAACAGCAATACTTAGGGATGTGGAGCAATTTTTCTAGAAGTGATAATTTCTAAATTTAATAAAATAACAATATTTTAGGGTGCATTCATTCCGGAATAGGAATACATAAGTTTTTTCTAATCTGGGCTGTGATTGGCTGAAACCAATTTCAGGGATGATAATCTGTGTAATCCTATTCCGGAATAGTCCAAAACAAATGCACCCTTAGTATTTTAAAGCAAACAAAACAGTCATCTTGCTAAATCATAATTTAGTAGATTAAAAATTTAGGCCAACATTCCTTATATCAATATATCATTTATGTTGTGGTTCAAAGTTACACTTGATTTTATAATAACATTTAAAAGTTTTGTACAATTTTAACCTAACTGATTGTTGAACAAAACATCTCTTGTCTTAGAATTCTTAAGTAAATTTTAATTATTTATTTGAAGTAGACCTAATTAAAAAGCTTTTCTCAATGAACAATAACCAGCAATTAAGACTTAATTCATTTTCAAGAGAAAATTGCTTACTATATGTCACCTTTTAGGGCTGAGCTAGGCCTCACAGAATGAATAATTGTCACTTGACTGTCATTCATTATTTTATTATCAATAAAATACTTGCCTTTAGTATCTGCTCTTTGGAAACTTGTTTTTTTTTTGTGTTCCAAATATCACTCTGCCACATACGTGTAAGGTTTGACTTTCCCCTACTTGTTTCTTATATAATATACTATTTCAATAAAAGGTTTTTGATGATAAAAATATATTGAGAAACAGAATATTAAAGGACCACTTTGAGAAGCAAATCTCTTATTCTTGAGTCAATGCCTTCTCAGAGCAGTTTGCTTAGCTCACTTGTAAAAAATCTTTTCAGCCACAATGTAATAAATATATTTATCAGTTATTAAACATTTTGACCCATGTTTAACACAAGTTTACAGACATCTCTTACTTACTACCACACCAGTAGTGAGAAAAATAAAATCTTTCATTGCAAAATGTTCAGTTTTTGTTCTGAGTATGAAAACACTAAAACAACAACGGTTTATAAATAATCTTAAGATTCTTCAAACAGTAAAAGAAAACAACAAATCATAAAGAGTATTTAAACAGATTTACTTCTAAAATGATATGTAAAACAGGCCTAAATATAATTACAAGGTCAAAACAGTGAAAAACTTGGATAAGATGAATCATCTACTTTAAAAAAAATTATTTTATCAAGATGCATTTGGAGGGATGGAAATGTTGGTTTGAATTCAGCAATAACACAAAACCAAAGTTAGAAAGCATTAAATTTTAAAGCAGTTGAAACAAAAACACTCTCCAAACCAAAAAAAGAAATCATAAACAAACTGCTGCTTTTGGTCTGTGTTTAGTGGTTTTATTCTATAAACGCGGTTTTCAGTAAGTAAACATCTCAAAAAGTCTGGAACACCATGGATTTCAAATTTACTTTAAAAAATTTCACAAAAATGTAATTTTTCAACACAATTAAAAATTCTACTAAAAACTTATTTTACAATTTAAGCTATTTCTCTTGTCGATTGTGTAACGCACACGAACACATTTTGATTTGCTTGTTTTATAAAATCTACCCTTCGTGGTTATTTTTTCTACACAGGTATACGTTACAAATGATTTTAGAAAAGCGGTGTCGAATCAGCAGTCGAGCTAGGTTAGTTCAATAATTTGTTTGCACATGCATCCATCGATCTGAATCAGGTCGCGTGCCACTTAAAAAAGGTCAATATCGAATAGTACGGTTGTCTATAATCTGTACAGAAGCATTTTTACGTATTTCACAGCACAAAATTCCCTTAACCATTAACCAAGTTATGGACTTGTCTACTGTAGCTGCGGCATCGTTCCAACAAAATAGTAATTGCGGTTTTCGACAGTGTACTTGAATCATGAATAAATCTGTCCCTCTCACAAGCCGATAATCTTACAATTTATGTTTTTACTTCATGACATCTTCTAGCTCTCCTGTCAACACGTAACTTGAGAAGAAATACAGTAAAATTTCTCTAACGAAACAGGAGTTATAGAAATTAGAAGCCCCCAGTGACTTACATTCAGACGGACTGATTATGACATACTTATTCATACTACTTTCATCGAACTAGTACTGACACCCGTTTTCGAGTAATTACAAATAAGAAATTTAAAAGGGTTTTTTAATCACTTCCAATTGTATGCACGGAGCTATAATCACAAATATTAATGTCACAATTTGTACGACGTATTGAGTTCAAAGAAAATTCACTAGCTACTACTAAACTTCTTATTCTCAGTGTTAACAAAAAAAAAATTACAACTGCTTAAGTATAACATTCATTGTACTCATGTAGTACTCATCGGAGAACTGCGATTTATTTATTTTCCGAAATATATAAATTGTCTGATGACATGATTTTTCCTAAACAAAATAATCTGACAGTGACGAGTGCCAGCCTTACCTCGTTCAAAAGGAGTTGCTTTTGTCAGGTTTCAGTTTCCTTTTTCAGACAATAAACCTCTTTCAGATCTCACAAAGGTCAGTCAAATACAACAATTATTTTGTTCACTGCGACATTTGCCTCTTCATCAACCGGTTGTCTTGTTTGTGGCTTGTAAGCATGCGCAAACCTCATGAATAATTAACCAAATAAATTGCTATTTCCACAATCAACTTGTCAGCTGCCTCGGGAAGACCAGTTGAGATAGAAATCCGAGAGAATATAGAATAAAATAAAGATAATGATTAGAAAAAGAAATAGCTTCGTAAATACAAAAAGGCGAGAGGCCGTGAATCAGCTATATTTGAAGGAACGATTGAAAGTTTTCATGTCCCATATTCCGCTAATATCCCACTCCGCTCAAATGATCACCCGCACAGTGAAAATATATAATGTTAAAAACTTCTGCATTGTCTGAGAGATCAAGAACGCCATTGTTTCGCACTGACATGTGACAGCTTGGTTGAGTAGTTAACGTTCTTTTTTAGATTGCTTAAATTTTCTTTATTTTCTTTCTTTATTTTTTTTGCGCCCGATTCAACCTCAAATTGTTCTTTTTTCTCGTTTTTATAAGCGGTTTTAGAATTTTTTTTCCTTATTGTTTTCACTGTAGGAATGGCTGTGGAGGCGGTGCTCATGTTGCTGTGGGATGAGCTCATGGTCAGAGAAGGGTAGTTGGTTGCTGGTAAATTGGTCCCTCTGGGTCAACATCTTCCTGGCGGACAGGCCGCTCGCTAACGTTGTCGTTGGCACTGGACTTCCTCTTCGTTCTTGTCTGAGTAGCTCCTCTTCTAACTCTTGCACTGCCCTCTCGCCCACTGGATTCTTGTTTGTGTTCATGGTGTCCAAGTTCCAGGGTGATCCTGTGGTGGTGGAGAGTGGCGGCAATGACGAGAGACTTGAAGGCGGGGGCAGGATCAGTGCGTATTACGGCATGGGGATAATCAAGTGGTCGAAGTTCTACGGATAGCCGGATTAGGGCGTCTCGTAAGGTGCCATGTTTCTCGTCTTCGACATGCAATGCTATTGTATAGAAAGTGACACATTCTCTCACGACAAGTAGGAGCTGGCGATCACGCTTTAGGATGTCGGCAGCGAAACTAACGCCTACTATTGATGGGGGATCTGACGTTGATTGTTCTTTGATGGTATGGGGTGCGTGTTTGAGTGCGGCGCGCGTGTGACACCCATCTGTTACTCTGTAGATCACCTTGTCGAGATCAAGTGCATAGAAGTAACGACTCAACACCTTCTTCAACTCGTTGCTTGTAGGGTGGCTGAGCTGGAGGTGAATGGCAGTCAGGACTCCGTCCAGCACTTGTCGAGGGATTATTATGCACTGGCAGGTGGGTACTAAGGGTTCGTCCTGCTTGACAACGAGTAGCCCATCTGAGGCGACGATTGCGATGTTAAGGTACCTTTATACATCTCGGATGTGGGTTGACTTCTTGGATGATCGTGTTCCTTGTAGGAGATGGGAGTGGTTCGGTCGGAGGTCTGGAAACTGGAACGCCCTTTTCTATGCGTTTTACGAATATGCATATCTGACAGGACGAGTCGTCGCAATCAGGAGCATTGCGGCTAGCAAAGTCTGATGGAGAATGGCTGCGTCCGCTACGTGCTGTACAGTAACTTGAAATCGGCTCGCTGTTCAGAGGAACGTAGATACCCGTGGGCTGGCGGAGAACTCACCTCTGCAGGGCTTGTTGAAAGTCTGAACACAGGGTCGGCTGTCGGTTAGAACACATGTGCGGTACAGTGACTGGATAATATAAGGGCTAAAATGATTACTTGCCACATTGCAGCTAGGATAGCTGATGAGCCTTGAGGTTTGCGCTAAAAAATCCTGCGAACCTTAATTTTTCTTTGCGTAGGTGTACAGTGTGGCTGCTATGCCCGGGCTGTTCACCGCACCGTGATTACTTGCCACATTGCAGCTAGGATAGCTGATGAGCCTTGAGGTTTGCGCTAAAAAATCCTGCGAACCTTAATTTTTCTTTGCGTAGGTGTACAGTGTGGCTGCTATGCCCGGGCTGTTCACCGCACCGTCGGTGACGATCCAGAGTTGGTCTGAGGGTTGCCAGTCATGGCTCTCTGTGCGAGACGGAAGGCGTTCCTCAAATCGTCTCTCCAAAATATATCTTCCTGTGATAAATATCCTACGATAGCGGTGTCCAAAGGTGCGAGTACTGAAGAGCAGTAGTAGACCAACCAAAGGTGCGAGTACTGAAGAGCAGTAGTAGACCAACCAAAGGTGCGAGTACTGAAGAGCAGTAGTAGACCAACCA
>JAOEHV020110318.1:2266-15139 GCA_025447995.2 Isaurus tuberculatus | reverse complement strand
CCTAAAAAATACCAAATTGCCAATTTTGACCCCTAAAAAATACGACGAGCACCCCTATCATACCAATATAGTGAGTACCCCCCCCCCCCGGGATTCTGGGGTGGGTTCCGGTAGTTCTGTCGAAATTAAAAAACCTTACAGGTTATAACTTTAAGACGTACTAATGCATAAAAATGCTTTCCTAAAGAACTTAACTCTTTTAATTTAATCTCTGAGCTCACACCGAGCTACCCTTGGAAAATTTCCGGGTCCACGTCATGCAGGTATTGACTATCAAAACCTCGGGTATATTCTTCCTTCTTTGCCAGAAGAAGTCCTTTGGTAATTTGTTTAAGAAAATTTAGATAAAACCTAAAAACTTAATATTCGATTTAGAGAAAGTCGAAAAATTAACCCCCTAAATTACTACTTCAGCCTTTCTGCGTGTGAAAACAAGAGTTTTCATTTGAAACTTTAATGCTTTCGTGTATACAATTTTATTGACTTGATACGATAAGCGTTGTCAATTTTAGATGTAGATCACTTTTTAATGGCTACTGAAGGTAGGCCACTAATGTCGTGGCCCAAATGTCCAGCCGTGTTTCCCGTAAATGTTTTCAATTGGTCCATGATTACTCGGTGGCGTTCGTGTGTTTTCGGCTTGTCTTTCGAAATTAATGGTGATTGGTTGACAATGTTTAACCGATGGCTTTTTGCCATCCAAGTCTGGCAATCTGTACGGCCGCCATCAGTTTGTAACTAGCAGGGCAAATGGTTCTCGTACGGATCAGTAAGGTAACCTAAAATCTCTTTCTGGAGACATATACGATTCACAACGGAAAACTAAAAACCTTTCTTTGGGAAACTCTATAAGTTTCCTTCGAGGATTAAATACTGATCTTCGAGATACAATGAATTTCTTTCTGTTATTAAATTTAAACAAACATTCAATGTGTTTGATACCTTGCTTGTTGAGGTGAGTTATTTTACAGAGTTTAAACCATTATAGTTTAGATATATTATGGAGAACTTATTTGCAAACACTGAGCAAATAGCAAAAACTGTATGTCTAGCAAGCTTGTTTGCCATGTTGCGATCTTTAAGTTTTTATCTCCTTCTGGTAGCCGTAGATAAACTTTGCAGAAAGTGTGTAACGTCGGTACCTTTTCCAAAATGAATAGAATTTTTGTTCAAAGTTATTTGCAGATTCTAGCGTAATCAAAATTTCAACCCATACAAAAAAAATTTAATTCGCGGCATACGTACTGCATGTCTAGAGCTTCGGCAACATGTCATTTTAACATATGAAAAATTTCACAAGTGACAGTTTAAAATCCACCAAAATTTCAAATGAAAATAAACCTTTTTCAGCAACAGAATTTGCAAATGTTTTTTCCGCTGGTATGTTGCAATCCCTACAGGCTCTCTGACACCTTCTGATTGGTCAATCTACAGTATATATTCGCCCGTGCAGAACGCGTTCCTCCTCTCTCTTGCATTCCACTATCCGACGTGTCACAGTCATTTTATCGAAGATGTCCGACGCCGAGCCAGTTCTAGACTAGAGGTATTGAAACCGGTCCCCAAGAGACGAAACCTCAAAGTTCAGAGCTTGTTGAAGAAGTATTCTCCTTGTTTAAAGGATACCTTGACACTAAACTCGAGGTACAAGAGAAACTAATAGAAGGTCAGTCCAAAACTCAGAAGTCCGCTTCAGAATTCAAATTCAAAGGTAACAGGAAACAATTCAAAGTCAATTAGAAAGTCTTCTCTCCAGAATTAAAACTAGCGCTGATGACCCAAGACAGGTACATAAATTGGTCCAGGAAGCTCATCAGATTATTCACAAGAGGCAGAAATTAATAAAGATTGCGGACCGCAGCACGGGAAAGTTCAGGGTTGGTCGTTCAAGAATATGAGTCAGGCGACCTCGCCTCAAACTCCGAGGACGAGAAACGCCTCAAAGCGAAAAATGCAGCGGAAAAGAAGAGAAAAAACCCTGAGAGGTCGAAGCCGGGTTTTTCAAAGCGTTTTAAGTCTGACAACGATAATCAGCTTTTTCGTGGTAATATTTGCCTTTTATCCGCTTTACTTTGTTATATCTCTCTGCTGGTGCCTGAGCATCCAACCATCAAATTGCGTTGTTTGTTTTGTATGCTACATTTAAGAAGAAAATATTTTACGTTCGCTTGAGCGAAGCGAATTAAAAATTTAGGAATTGAAGTGAATATTTCCTTATTTGATGTTTTTATTTTTTAAAATGTTGGAAATTTTCTTTTTGATACAGGTTTCAACCTTTGAACTTTATAACTTTAAAGCAGTCAATTTCCTTTAATACTTATAAGTTTATAAAATCGCCGAAAAATTGTAAATGTTAAAAGAATTTCTATATTTGATTGATAATCTCTCATGCTCTTATTTTTTCACTAATGTAAGCTACACTCATCATGTAACTATTTAAATGCTTGCATTTGGGTATTTGTTTACCTAGGATAATCTACAGCAGTAGCCATGCATATGCAGTTGTCGACTGCCTATTTTTTTTGCTGGTTAAGGTGGCTCTATACAGTATTTTACAAAGCTTTGGTTATCACATGTGCATAAATAACTTCTCCCTTGGCAAATTCGTACCCATGCTTCGCGCGCTGAAAAAATACATGGAGCCGCCCGTCCTTAACTTAAGTTTACTCGCCCTTATCACAGTTAATTGTAGAAGAACCGCTTTATTTTTGTAGGAGGAATGCTGCTTTCAGAAGCTTCTCATCAAAGAATCGGAACGGGAATAACAATTCCTAGACTAAGCGATTTTGGATTTGACCTTGTCGGACACTGTTTTACTTCTTGTCTTTAAAAGAGAATATAGGAAAGCGTTTTCTTGTAGGAAATTGAAAACGATACGAAAGCGATGGTATGGCACGCTTTTCAACCTTTTCGTGCCAGAATTCAGAAGTTTAATTATTCAATTCAATCTTTTTATTCAAACCTTTAATTTTATAGTTCAATAATGCAGTTCTTAAGGTCAAACATGCATTCTTAATTCAGTCAAACATGCAGTTCTTAATTCGATTGTTCGTACGTGTAATTTTTCAATTCAATTGATCTTTGTTCCGTTCACTCATGTCATTCTTCGGTTCAAACGTTCAAACGTTCAATTCTTCAATTCAATATTACAATTCTTCGGTACAAACACTCAATTCTTGATTCTTACAACGAGTCGAGAAATGAAAGGGAAAAATCCGGTTTTAAGGTTTTAGTTTAAAATAGAAAGAGTCCAGCTGTAGACTTGAGGGAGTTGAGACATTTACGTGTTCCGCTTACAGTTAATATAACAAGGAAACATTTCAGGTTTTTGATAAATTAAGTATGTTCTCCAAGAGAGGAACTTAAAAACTTCATGAGTTTTTGGCGCGGAATTCTCGCTGAAGCTGAAACCGTTTATATCTAATTTCAATCCAACCTTGTCAGTTATCCAATATATATTAAAGGCTCTATCTCAAAAATCCAGTGGTTGATATTATACTTATATACATGCTTTGTTTTCTGCAAAGTTCTGTAAAAATTTGGATTATATTAACATGGCCGGACAAGCTCTTGTAAAAGCAATACCAGGCTAAGGCAATGTTTTCAGCCTGCCCAAACGGGCTAGCCTAGCTTTTCCACATAGTCGGGACCAGAAAACGGATCCGTTTAAAACAAATTGATGTTAATAAGGCCTTTAGTATTTGGGGATGCGCGTTATCGTCACATAAAACTTAAACAGAGTTTGTTGTTGTAATTTTTTTAAAACGTGAAAATTTATTAAGGTAATGATTATTTAAGAAAGGAATTGCAGGTTAGCAATGTTCAAGTAACTCTGTTGTTATAAATCACCATTTCATTAATGGTTTTGCAACGTTTTGGGAATGGCCCAAAAACAAAAAAAAAACTGAATTTTAAAGATCGAAAACGCCATTTCTAATATTCTATGACTACAAATACGTGGTAAATTGATTATTTTCCTTTTAAAATAACATAATACAACTATACAAATACTGGTCAGAATGCCTATACAATGTTCAGTTTTGTTTTATATCTTAAATTTCTTATTTATCAGGATATCAGAGTGAAGTATTTCGTTTCCTTATAATACAAGGATTGACATGCAATACCACAAAATTATCATAATGGATGTGAAAATCGAAACTTTTCCTATATCCCGATAGCATCGTGGAAGAATTTGGGATTTTCCGACAAAATCAGAATGGTTGGACAGTCCGCATATATATACACCTATTTTATCGGTCTATCAGTCTTTAGTGGAAGAATACATTGAGTTTTTAGTAGAAAATACTCTTACGAAAATCCCAACCTCTTCCTCTGTGAGCTTTAATTTGTGTCGCTATAATTTACGAGGAGAGCTTACTTTATAAGAATATAGGAACTTAAGCATTGACAACGATATGGAAGAAGATAACCTTTAAGAGCCGTGACGGATTTAATCGTTGGTTTCGTTTTCAGCGGGAAGAACAAGAATTAATAAAACAGCTTTCGGGTAGACGAACACATTTTCCCGTCTAGAGCAAATTCATGCAATCACGTCCTTCAGAGATCTTCGCAGTTTTTGCGTTCGACGAAGGAGATCGTATACTAATTGAGTCGATTCGGCAGCAAGGAGTTATAGTCGGGGAGCTGAGGCCAGAAATTCGGATTTTCGCATCAACCAAACTACAGCGAGATATATAAGACTACATGGAAACCAGCCTCGAGCCCTTCGTGAAGGCAACTGTCTTTCATCCGATCAACGGCTGCTTCAACGAAGCGTTAACGCTCCGGCAAAAAATCAATTTCTTATTCAATTTAACCTGAATATAGCAATTCTTTAGGAGGTATAGAGCATCGGGTTTTTTTTGTTCACATTCGATTAAATTTTTGCTAATATTTATCAAGAAACACATGAGACAATGCTTTCTATTTCAGAGATAATCTCATCTACCCAGGAATGAAAAATAAAATCTGTTTCCCAGTTAAAATAAAATCAAAGTAGTGATATTGATTACACTTTTTTTTATTATTAAGAACACACTTAATAAGAATGTTCAGTGAGGCTCAAATCGCCCGAAAAATAAGAACAAATTAAGAACAATTTGAGGCTGAAATGAAAATTTAAAAAAAATCAAAAAAAGAAAAAATAGCAAAATGAACGTAAAAAGAAAAAATTGCAAGATGAGCGTGGCAAGCAGTCATCACACAGAGCATCACACATTAAATAAATTTTGTTACTTATTATATTAATACAAGTATACTCCAACTGTAGGAACTACATGTACTGTCATCTGCTGTAAAATACACAAAATTTTACGCCCGAAAAATAAGAACAAAATAAGATCATTTTGAGCCTCAAAGTGTTGAAAATAATACTAGAACATTGAGCCTGGGCAAAATATTACTGGTTCTTAATAAAAAAAAAGTGTATATTACATTTTTGCCATCGTGGTTAGATTTATCTTCACTTGATTTTTCACAATCAAGGCACATTCGGATAAATATTGGTCTAACGAAAACAATGAGACAAAATTGTAAAGAGAGAATAAATTACTCTTAATTACCTCAAGCACAAACTTGTACTACAATATAAAATACCCTAGACTATTATAAGTGCCCCAAACATTATTGTCTCGAGGCTTAGGTTGGTAAAATTAAAATGACAATCATTTGCCTAAGTTACCGCAGTTAGACCCTGGGTTTAGGGTATTTCAAACGCAGGTTTAAAACACCTCCGTACATATTGAAAATAAAACTTCTGCTGTTTTTGATTATAGTATTATTTTAAGGATGGTTTAATGGAAATTAAACAAATATTCAGACTTTAAAAACGAAAACCTTTGGCCATTATATTACTTAACAACAAGAAAATGGCCATGGACCTTAGAACTTTCTTGTATAGCAATTTTAGAATGGAAAGGCAAAACATGAAAGGAAAACACGAAGCTCTCCTGATTGACCTCAGTTCATGTAACTATATGCAAAGAGTGATCTTAAATTCTTATTGGAACAGAACCGTTGACAACACCCATGCAACACCCATTTCATTTGGCGCTTCTTATCAACTTAATTATATGAAGTTGCGTATATGTTTGACTTGAATCAATTAAGACTAACCTGGTTGTAAAAAAGGATCTCCAATTTTCCTTTCAATATCAGTCTGATTTTCTCAAGGAACCAGCGCTTTCAAACCAAAAGTTTTATAAACCAAAGTTGGTATGCACGGCTTTGTCTGATCCTTGCAAAATTGGTATGATCCATTGTGGCTTAGATCAAAAGCAGTTCAAGTGGAGTATCATTTTCGGTATTATTCTAAGGAATTAAAAAAACTTTTATCTGCTTATCAAAACAGTGATCAGGTAAGAAATGCACGAATATAAATTCACGGACTTTTAAGGAACAAAAGCTCCGTCTCGAGTTGACATCTTGTAAGTAAAAACCTCATGTGTGGCGAACTTCATTTAGCGGAGGAAACAGATGTTTCAAACTAGATTTTTTGTTGCTAATATCGTGACTGGCGTTATGTGATAATGTTTTATAATAGCATCGAAAAATTCAGATTTCATTTTTTTAAAATCAGCTTAAAGTTAAGAAAACAAAAGATTCCACTTGGTCGGTTCATGCCAATCACTTTTTTAAAAAAAAAAACAACAACAACTAATGACAGAAATTTGTTCAATTTCTCAATATGATAAAAAGTCAGCAAGACGTGTATAAAATTTAACAAAATACTATATTTCTGCAAGCTAAACTAGCCTTCTTCAGGTTTGATTTTCAAATTGGTATACAACTGTTTAAATGTAACTCACTCCATTACCCGGCATCATATATTGTACATATTCGGTCTATCACCTTTCATCCATTATTTTAAAGAATTCACCCAATTAGAGACCAACACTTGAAAACGCCATTTGATCTGTCGTCATCAATATGTGTGCACTTTCTGGTAACCATAGCGCAGTAGATAACTGAAATTGAACCCCTAGCATCTTTCCCCGGACGTCTAGGGGATTTGACCTAACGGTCGTTAACAGATCAATGTTATGTCCATGGTAGATTTGTGAAATATTCAAATTTAAAAACTGGCTTGGTGTCCTGAGGAAGTGGGGATAAAAATTTGATTTTAGCAGTGCCATAGCGTTTATGCATAGATATAAAAAAAAAGAATTTTTTTGGCAGCTGGAATGACATAGTGTGTCAGCTTAGTTTTTACAACCAAATAGTCATTCACATTGGAACAATACCTAAGCAACAAAAAAAACCCCAGATGTTTAAAAAATAGGCCAAATAACGCGAGAATGTATTCTAGAAAACTTTATTTACTGAAACGGCATTTGACGCGTGCCGCAAATCACGCCGGGTGAAACCCTCTCAAAAACTTATTGCGCAATAGCATATACATAAAACAATAATACATTGACAGCGAAATGAAACTGGTTATTATTACATGAGATGAAAGGTGGTTAACCATATAATAAAAATGTAAGCTTTATCCATTTTGGATTTCGCCAGTGATTCCTGAAAACCGATCGCGATTGGCTCCTAGCAGCATGACGTCAGCATAAAATTCACTATTTTGGGTCTGCATTTGTACTGACTACTGTTTTGATCAACCAATTACAAAAAAAAAGAAAAAAAATTTCATTAGCAAATCACCCCGAAGGAAAAGAATGGTGCCAAACAACAAACGGAATGTCACTTTTTCACTAAAACTTGTTGTAAATATCTAGAATATGGATAACTTTCTATCTAAAAATGATTTTGACACAATATATTAATGTTGCACTGGTTTTGAACTTAGTGTTTATATACAATTTTGTTGGAAATCATACATTTTATTCCACTTTTAAAATTTTAATACCAAATTGCCTTCCATCTCTGTTCAACTACCATTGTGAATAACAATTGCTGCGATGATATCACTGGACGGTAAAGTGGCCCAATGAAAAATTTAAGAACGACATAAATGCTTTCCACCAATTTCCTAAAAAACGAGCTGAAATTTTGCATGTAACCGCAATCGAAGTGAAATTTCAGCCCGGGCTGAAACGGCTTCTATGCTGCGTCTACGTTGTAATTTGAACAGCGGAAATTTTAAATGATTATCCGTTGAAGAGACATCGTGATCAAACAAACTCGAAGAAAAAAATTGTGAAAAAGAAAAAATGATAAACTTGACATTCTAATCAGATGTTTAGCAAGCTACAAGTCTCAAATGGAATATCAAAACATCAATTTCAACACAGACCAAACAAAGCAGTATGAGGCTGCAATATAAAATATGAGCTGTTAAAGCCAGGTTTCGTTTGCATTCCGCCATTTGATGGGCTACAAGAATCCCAAAACCGATTGAAAACTTAATGCCATTAATAGCGCAAACTAGAAGAGAATAAAATCAGTTGTCTTCAAAAGTTTAAGCTTTCTAGCCGCCACTTTTGTTGTTGTGATTAGAGATTAAATTCCCGCCAAAATTTTGAGTCTCGGGAAAGGACTGGGCTTCGTCATATAGCCCGGGTTGAGTATTCAGCCCGGGCTGAAAACTCTCCATGTAATCCGGTGGTTTTCCGCTTACAAACTATGAATGAATTAAAACTTTATAAATATAATAGACTAAACTTGATCACAAGTTTTGAAATATATATTGCTTTCTCTCTGCATCGCATTGCTAGTGAGCGGAAAATTGAAATTTAGTGGTCATGAAGAGAACGCATCCGTTATAGAATTCACATTTAGATGAGTGGCAGTGCCAACTTTTATTTGATGCGGATTTGAAGCATTATTGTACATTGAAGTAAGGGATTGTTATTTTAATGGTATCTTTTAAATCTGACTCTGGGTGTTTTAGTAATGATGGATTTTCATTTTAGTTTTAATTGTTAGAAACGGATAATATCCATTTCTTCAGGAAACTCAGTAATTATTGGTTGCACGCGATTTCAGTTTCAGTTTCAGTTTTTCGGTTTATTTATTTTTGCCACACAAATATATACATTAAAGTACAAAATACTATAGAATTCGATAAGGAGGCAAAGGAAGCCCACAAGAAACCACGAGGCTTATACGGATGTGGGCTCCCTTTAAAATAAAGATTGATCAAATCAACACTAGGTTGAAACGATAAATCATCGCCGTAAGGTAAGTAGGAAGCTAACGTTTCGAGCGTTAGCCATTCGTCAGAGCAAACAATACTTTACCAGCATTTCAAATTTCCCTTCGTATTCCTGACTGAAGAGTTAACGCTCAAAAGGTCAGCTTCCTACTTCACTTCCAGCGATGATATATCATTCAACCGAGTGTTGATTTTAAAAATCACTTGTTTTACTTATACTCGCCGACGCATTTCAATAGTTAAAAAAAACTAT
Organism: Isaurus tuberculatus; assembly: GCA_025447995.2. Classification (NCBI taxonomy): domain Eukaryota; kingdom Metazoa; phylum Cnidaria; class Anthozoa; order Zoantharia; family Zoanthidae; genus Isaurus; species Isaurus tuberculatus. The sequence continues at coordinate 5,777 of JAOEHV020110318.1, read as the reverse complement.
TTTAAACAAGTATTCAATGGTTGATTTGATGCGGATGAAATAGTTTGAGAAGGATTTAAAGCGTGAACCAAATATAGAAGAAGAATCGAGCTATGTTGGACTAATACGTGCACATTAAGAGCAATTCAGGCTTGAATAAAGTTTAAACTCTCAACCCATGCGATACCGCGGGTCTGGGCTATGAAGCCACTGGCAAAACAAAGGAGCAAATGTTTTCTTTGGGAAAAAAAATTGAATTAGTGAACGAAGCCATAAACTGAAGATCATTTTGAAGCTTTAACGTTTTTAAAAAAATAAAGAAAGTTTAGTCTAGTTGTATATTTAGATGCTTAAGTTGAACCAAAACAAACCCCAAATTTTGAACCCAAAGCCGCATAGATGTTTCACCTAAATTCTTTTTATACAATAACTTGTAAAAACTACTTATTTTCATGCAAAAATCTGCTTTTCTTTCATTTAAATTTGTAGTCATTATTTTCAAGTCGGTTTTTGAACTACATCACATATTTATTCATATGAATATGAAATTATAATTTCTGATTTAAGTATAGCAAACCTTTAAGTTTAGCCCAATTTGTCAGAAAAGAAATTGCTAATCAGCTAATTAAGATTTCTGAAAATTGGTAACATTTTGGCAGTTTTATAACTACGCACCTGTCGAAATAAATTATAGCAAAAACATTTCTAATTTATTACTTCTGTGTGCATTTCATTCCATTTAGTAACAATCTATGTCTGCGTGCGTTTTTTTTTTTCATAGAAAGAGTTTTGGTATTTATTTAAACTAAAAATGGTAGAAAAACTAGCCATCAGTCTGTACTGATGAAATATGAACACATTAAATTTACAGAAGAATAAAAGAAAAAAAAACAAAAGGAAAAAATTATTGTGTCAAGTTACATGTGGTTGTCGCAATTTTTTGTGGAAAAAAATTGGCAATCTTCAATTTTTCGCTTGCTTGTAGCAATAATTAAAAAGTTATTTTTGATTAAAGGCCATTTTTTGAACAATGAAATTTTTGTCTTTTGTTGGAATGTCAAAACAACCTTTCCACCGGTTATTTTTTAAAAACTTATTGCTTTTGCATCTTACCCCGCTATGAGATTTTATCGGTCACAATTCGATTTGATTCAAGTGTAGAGACAAGAAATTTATTAAGCACAAGGCTTACAAAGGTATTAATTCTTCAAAGCATTTTAGATTTACCAGGCTTTGGTTTTCAACTGTCCAATATCAAAGCCAAATGTCTAAATTTCCTCGTAATGTATATTTTGTATAAGTGTATCAAATTGTATAAATATGACGCATTTCAATTTCAATATCACAACGTAAATACTTTTTTTCAATCAGTGCAATTCAAATCAAAATTTTTATTTTGTTTTAAGCCGGTTTTAAAAATCTTAGCTAATGCTAATCGAGTCTATGTGGATTTTGCTATTATTTTTTAACTTAATTAAACATAGAACTTGAATCTAAAATACACGGGTCATAAAACTGAAATAATTTTCGTAACACATCATATTTACGGATTGTTTTTCAAGCCATTGAAAATCTTCCGCTAAAACTGACAGAGCCGATATGGTTTGAGGATATATTTGCAAGTGATAGACACAGAGTGTCATGGCTTGTAGGCTATTCAAAAAAAATTTTTTTAAGCAAATTGTGCATCACTTTAAACGCTTTAATTTTGATCAGTCGTTCTCCTAACCACAATTCCAAGCTCGAAAGGAACTCGAACATTCGATCGCTTCAATTCAAACTGGAAGGAATAGAAGAGCATTGAAACCTTTTTGAAAAACAGGTTAAGTTTAGTTATGCAGACATACCTTCAGCTTTACCAATGTCGCAATTTCCTTAATTCTTTCCAACAAGAAGCAGTGTTTTAACAAAAGCCGTTTTAAGAAAAACACGATCAAGTGTGCGCGTTGTTCACTATTTTAATCTGATACAACAAATGAGACGGCAATTTTTGACCCGGTCGTCCACAGTGCGCGCGCATTTTAAGACAAACCAAATGAAAGATAATTATTTTCCTTTTGTCAACATTTCTGTTTAATATGGTGAGAAAGTTTTTATGACAAGGTCAACACAAGCCAGGTGCCGTGTTAAAAACAGAAATAAATGAAAGTAGACTTAAAAATTCAACATTGTCATAGCAAGCAATCATCGAGTGGTTAATTCGTATTTGGTTTGAGAAATAGGTGATTTTGATCATTTCGTAACTAAATCGGATATCCCCCCTCAAAACGGACAGTAAAAACAGTTTGAATTCCATACCGGTAAAACTTACTGTGAAAATAAGTAATATATATTTGCTTTACTAGAGAAAACAATTACACAGCAGCTTCATATAAAGTCAAATCCGTTTTCACGTAATTTGTTAGATAAGTGTAACAATGTGCTAAAAATTAAAAGCAAAAATTTTTCCTGTTTGATATTGATAATAAAATCACAAGTGCAAAAATGACTAATGACATCCCAAAGTATTTCTTAAACTCCTCGATAATTCGTTACCTTAAAATTAATTGTAACGATTGTCAGAGGTTTATTGTGCTCTTTAATTTTTAAACTCAATTCACAACTTTGATTGAACGGATTTTTCATTACTATGTCGATATACAACTCGAGCCTCGTCGATTAAGAGGTGAAACCGACCGTCAATTCGTAAACACACTACCTTCAACAAAAAATTGACTTGGAAATTCTTAAAAATATTTTAGACTATTGGCAATTTTAACACGACGAGTACTAAGGAAATTTTGAAATTTTAATGATCACCACCGTAACTAGTATTCAAAAAACCGACTGTTTGAACGTCACCTTTTCACAGTAATGGTTTGGTATGAATTAAGGCGACAGCATAACTGCAAAGTTGTGATAGCAATGTTATGCAGACATAAATTTTGTCTTCTTGCTTTTAAGTACAACCGCATTATTGATTATACCACTCAACATCTTTCTAACCTCATACCTAACGTAGTGCTATACGCTGCCAGATACAAAAGATTATATCTTGGTATCCAATGATATGAAGTGGAATACCATGGAATAACTCACGTGTCAATTTTATTTTAGGTTTTAAGATCTTTCTAAAAGCCTAGTGGTTCACAACACCGGCGCTTATCTGCGGCTTCAAATTCTGTAGTATTAAGCTGGTAATAGTCTCTGACTCCCCCTGGGCACGGTTGTTCAAAGGCTGATTATCACTAACCCAGGGTTTTGTTTTTAATCCATGCTCGTGTTTCTTACAATCCATAAACCGACTTGGCATGGAAACGTGGGGTTAGTTGGTTCTTAATGTTAGAAATTCTGAACAATGTTCGTGCACAAAGCAAACCTTTCATTTTGAAGAAATTACTGTTTTAATTTTGCCTTAATCCAGGGTTAAAGTTAACCAACTTTTGAACAACGCAGCTTTGGACAGTAGTACTCCCTGGACAGTAGTACTCCCTGGACAGTAGTACTCCCTGGACAGTAGTACTCCCTGGACAGTAGTACTCCCTGGACAGTA
>JAOEHV020110210.1:2032-15143 GCA_025447995.2 Isaurus tuberculatus | reverse complement strand
CGGGGGGGGGGGGGGGGGGCAAGCCGGGCAACGGCGGAGGATTTGACGTAACAAGTCTGCCCGGGGTAGGGACTCTTGATCATTTGCCGAGTCCCGGGGGTCGGAACTTTTGACTTCAGACGTTAGTAGACTGGGACCTACCAATGCCATCTTGAATATCGGCCATCTTGGATGACCGAGAATGACTGGAAACTAGTAGAAAATGCAAGCTGACGAGACAAACCATGCCATGAGCGAAAGGAAGGTGAGTGAATCTGCTTTATTTTTTAACACTAAAGGTCATCAACGTTTTCCATCTAGCTTGAAATGTACTTCAATAGAAAAAGTTTTGTCTCTTTTGTGTGCATATTTTTTGCATATGTTTGAATACAGAGATGGAGAATGTGTATTCTTTTATTAAAAACACTGATATCCCTGGGACGGAGAATTTGCACTCTTTTGACAATGGTTAATTTCCCTGGGGTCGGGCATTTGAACTGAAAAGATGATCGGAGTTCCAATCCCCCGCCTTTGCCCGGCCTAACCCCCCAGCAGCTTAACATTGATAGGTGCATAATATTTGTTCACACTAAGCAAAAGTTTCTTGCTCATTACTCACATGTCCTGCATTCTCTCTACCAATGGGATCTTTCTCCTTGAGTGTATGTAACAAGGAACGATGATACGGGAAAACTGTTCCACTTTCTCTTGTGTCAACATGAATACCTTTGACCTGAATACAAGAATGATCTTTTTTCTTTTTACAATTTAACCTACCTTTTTTCTTTCTGTTGGTTCTAAGTCATACTTCAAGTAGCAAACTCAAAACAATTTAAATAAAAGATATAACCTATTAAACAGTCTGCATATCACATTAACTAACAAAACAATAAAGATAAAAATAACACTGGCAATTTCAAAAAATAAAAGGGCGAAGGAGATATTATTTTCCTTTTCCTTAACTCACCAACTTTTTGAGAAATTGTTTTCAGTCTCATGACTTTTTGTGTAAGAATAATGATTCACTATTTGTTAATTTGCTAATTCTAAATAATGAAACATTAAAAGCAGAAACATATTACAAGAAACAATTCAGATTTTTAAACAAGCTATTATAAAGCACCTTTTCAACATTTGAAAAAGATGAATCTCTTGGAGGGGATGATTTTGAGGCAGGGGGTTTTGTGGAATTCTAGGATTCTTCCCCTCTCCTCAATCTCCTCATCTGTTAGTAAATAACAACAAGGGCCAGAAGAAAACATATATGTACTGGTTTCCCAGTTTACATTTTCATATAAATTTATATTTATATTTATAGTATATTTATGTTCCAGCTTATATGTAGTGTTTCTAGTTATAAATTAAACCTGTTTATATCTTGGTATGGTGACTGGTATGTCCTTGACAAATCCACTTGTGGGCTTCAGATACAATTCCTTTGAAAATGGGTCATTCCCTTCTGATCCCTTGGAAGCCAAGAAGTGTTTCTTTGTTATTGAAGAATAGTTGTCTGTAAGCAGCTTCCTACAGCATTTTAACATTCAGCATTTAAGTAATTGTCAGAGAGAATTAGGAAGGGTAATAAAGTTAGTTAAAGAATGCTCGGAACTGTTTCAAATGAGAAACAACTAGCTGGCCTGGCTTGGCCTTATAAAACCAAATTCCAACCCTTGGCTTGCTGGAAAAAGAGAATGAAACAGAACTTAGGGGAGACCGTCTACAGAAAATGACACAGATATATTCATCAAAAAATTAACATCTAGTGACCTGCTCAAAAGGGGCTTGTGTCTTTATATACTCTAAAATTTATTTGAAGGACTAATTGAATTCTAGGCTAAGTATTATAAATCATGGAATGAATCTGGGAGGTTATAGTTTCATTTCGGTGACCTAGCTAATTATCCATCTGTGTTCACAAAGTTACAAAACAGCTCTTCAGAGGGTTACCTATATAAAAAGGCAAAAAGACTTAAAGTGAAATAAAGTATATTTAAAAGTGAAGATCTTTAAAGGTAACACAAAGTTTATTTTTTTCCATAAAGAAATAAAAATACTTAGGAGGTTACCTGACCTTAATCCCCCTAAAAAAAAAAAGGATCAAATTTTATACGTAGTTCTTTTTCATCCCTATAAAAAGAAAAAAAAGAGCGAGTATACACAACCCCCCTCCACCTTCCCCTTGGGTTCTCGCCAGCTTCAGTCATACATTTGGTTTTGTTTTTTCAAAGAAAATGGTTTCTCACCCCATTGATGGGTTATCAAGCTCATCGAGTTTGCGGCTGTAATAAACTCCAGGTCTGAAGTTAGACTGGTAACCAGTCCCTTTGTGCTTTCCTTTTCTCAGATCAAACCCTTCCTTCCCATAGCTTGTAGAATACTCTGTACAGTAGAATTTCATTAGATCCACATCAGCACCATTGCTCTGCAGAATGTGTGGATTCCCTGGACCATAAGGAAGGCGACCCATTTTTCACACTACAAATAAAGAAATGTTAATACCAATAGTTGACAACTACTGTAGAATTTATTATAATTCACAGTAACTTTTTGAAGTATATTTAAAAATTTTAGTCGAGTAATTTTCCTATTATATTTCTGCTCCCATAATTATAGGCTACAAAACTTCAAAAAAGATACACATATTAACATTCTTTATAGCCGTTTTTATTTACACCACTCCTGCAGTTTGTTTCTGACGTCGTACTAGGGTTTTGGCGGACGTCAATCAAACTTTGACTCAGATCTTGTCTACTTTAAACGAAAGGCTTTTGATTGACATCTACCAAAAACCAAGTCCGTCTTAGGGAACAAACTGCACGTGCAAATGAAAATGATAATACTTGACTTTAGCAAGTGTTTCCTTTTTTTTTTGAAAAAGTTGTTTTCTTTTTCTTTTTCCTAAGGCAAGAAACAAAATGATTAAGAGTTGTTCCTCTACGTTGATGACGAAAATAAGGGCATGTGAAATTCAGTCTATAAACTTAAAATAAGAAATAAAAATAGTAACTTTAGTTTGAGAGTTTTAACTTAAAGTAATAAATTAACAAAGAATCGCAGTATCGGCGAGTCAGATTGGCCGACAAATTTTGCAAAAAAAAAAAAATCGTTGTGTTAGTAAGTTCGATTACCACAAACGCAATTTACATTTTCACTTATATCTTAATTGCATAATGAGAAATGCCATAAGAAATTACGAAGACAACAAAAGCACTAAGTAAACAAACCGGAAATTCCAGGTCCTGTAATTTCAAATCATATTTAAATGTCTGCACTGTACTTTTTCATAGAAATCTTGATCTTCGACAAAAGAGGCTACATAGCTTCACAACTTCTCGAGTAATGAATAAAGTTTTGCTGAATACAGATTTATTAAACAGGAATTAAATAGAAATAAAAGATAAACAACGATTTCAAGTTACTAAGAGTGCATGCAGGATCATACAGCTTTTGATCAGAGCGTTCACACTAAAAATCGCGGAAATTTCTGGTCAAGTCTTAATAATCTTTGGGGATATCTTAGAACAATTGCAATACTTGATGTTTACCTTTTCAAACTGCTGTTAAGCAAAAATGTGAATAGCATTACCTGCAATTTCGTTGAGCTGTTGACGAGCGTGCGTTAATTGTTGTTTCACACTTGAGCGAACGCCTTCAGTTGTTATGACAACAGCATTACCGCTGATCAATGGAAGTCTGCCGTAAAACACTTGATTTTTCGCGCCAGAAATTGCGTAACCCATTTTTAAAAATTCTAGCTAAAACCGAAACTTTTTTCTAGGTAACCTAAAAATGTATATAAAGACAATTAGGTTAAAAATCCTCAGAAAAAGAATATTCAGTCTGGCCCGTAAAAAGCACAAATCTAGTTGAAAGTTGGTCGATCTATCTGTATATCATATAAGACCAAAAATCGACAACACTTCAACCAGTTTCTAGTACCTGACTCCAGAATTGAAACGATCGACAGATTTTTGTACTCACTTTTGAAAATAAGCAACGCATAGGGCAAAGGCAGTCACTGAAGAAGATTAAATATTGGCACATTATTGGCACAATATTTTTTTACTGTGGGAGCGCCTGCCTATAAATATCGAGAATCTGTGGCATAGCTTCAAAAATTAAAAATCCAGGTACTTTACCTGCAGGAGACATGTGGGAGCTATTTTATAAAATATTAATTAAACTTTCAGAAAATCAGCACTTTCTGAGAAATCTGCAAAAATTGAAAAAGGTCTTTTATGCAAAGTTAAAGTTCAATATTTGTAAAGTTTGCGCGTCGTAATTAATCGTTCCTGTTATTGTTCCTGTTTAATAATCTGTAAAGCTAATGCGTTACACAGATGATAAGACAGCGGCCAAATAAATTTTGTATGGTTCTTAAAATGGACTTCTAGCATTGATTTGAATTTATTTACGATTTCAGTTAGCACATTCTTTTTAGGAAGGTCATTCCATTCTACAACAGTTCTTGGGAAGAAAAAAAAATTGTAAAAATCAGTTTTAGCAGCTAGACGAGAGAGTATATAAAGTTGTTTTTGCCTGATTTTGGTTGCTGAGTAGTCCGCAAGAACTTGTTGCACAAAGAAACTAAACACAGCTCACAATCAATTTCAATCCTCAAGAGTGCAAAGGCATTAAATGGTGGAACATTGTAGAATAATTAATATCATATTATGCTTTTTGATTTATTGAAAACACTAGTTATCATAGCCTTTTGTGAAAAGATTGAAATCACAAAACTACTTGGACCCCGGGATTTTGAAAAATATCAAAAGTCAACCGGGGTACGTTGGGCTTTTGACGACAGTCTGGTCTAATCGGGCACCCTGATTATAAAATTAAAAACATGGAAAAGAAAAGGACTAGATGCAGTAGATGGACTGGTTATTTGATAACTGGATTAATTATGTTCTTTAATTCATTGTCATTAGATACGATATGACTATTTGAATTCTAACTGAATGGCGACTAGCGTAACAATCGGTCATGTGATTCAATGAACGACGACAACTTAAATTGTATGTACATTCGAGCTCTGCTTTCGGAGAAAACTTAAACTTAAACACAAAGAAAAGTGACATCAGCCAGTCGTCTGATAACACGAAATTTTCAGGCCTGTTACATAAGTTTTTATTTATCTTATTGTAACGATCGGCAACTTTGTTTAGATTAAAATTCAGTCTATGTGTTGCTGTTCCGTTCATGGTCACGGTATTTTAACACCACTAATTGCATCAGCAACTCGTAATGCGGTCTCATCTTCTATTCTGCGTTTCCCTAGTAGCTGTTTACTCGGTGAGTCTTCTTCCAATACATGCTTGGGGAAAGCAGCTATGTAATGATTGTTCCGGGACGAAGCTCGATCCAGATGTAAATCGTAACGTGGTAAGTTAATGATAAATGTTTTTGATTTCGTTTAGGCCGGAGATATGGTCCATGGATTCTCTTCATGTCCCTGAATATTTTTAAACCAAAAAAGAATTAATTTTAAGTAGCTCAATTACTGTTCATCTTATACGATATCATTTCAACTGTAATATAAAGCGGAAGGAGCTTGACCTCGTCCCCAACAAGGTCTCGGCCACATATTAATCAAAGCATGAAAAAAAAAACATTTATTGGGCTAGTAATGGTCGAATGATTCATGCAGTGATACAACTAAGTGCCGTATTTTGTTTTGCGAATCGTTATCGGAATTTACACTCATATTAATTGCAGTTGTCAGATTTTCAACTGCATGTCATATCTCTAGTCTTTTATGTCTTATAAAATGACGTTTTGAGAGGTTTTTTGATTATGACAAACGTAATTACAAAAATGACGCCCGATAAAAAAAAAAATAAATAAATAAATTCAGGCTTGAATTCAACGCGATTCAAAGTTTGTTACCGCTACAATATCGGTCAAGTACTCTTACCAACTGAGCTACAAAGCCAAAGCAGTTTTTATTAAATAGGATGTTTTTTGTTGGTCCTTCATTATCTCTCAAAAATGTTTAACGATATTGTAATTATTGAGTTTGTACCGAGCTGTAAGAAACGATGTTAAGAACCATCTTCCCACTTAATTACACAAGTTAAGTAATTCCAAAAGAGACAAGTTGATGACACCTCCGTATAGTAACAGTTGGCAATTATTTTAGGCCTCTTTTGTTATCGTGGAGTTCCAGGACAGACTAAAGAGATTAGGAACTTAACATGTTAAATATTCTGAGTCGATGGCACGCGTGACAAAATGCAGTAAGAACAACACCGCACACTTGGGCCGATTTATCATCTTAGAAATTCTGTGCAATGGGTTCAAAATTGTCCTCAAACTTGCCATTATCCAAAAGTTACTTTGATTTGTTAATTTTTTTGCTTTTTACTCCTCAGTGACTTTGTCTTTATTTTTTAACACTTTTAATGTGTATTCTCCATTAAAATATAATTGTTTAATCCCCGGGGGGGGGGGGGGTTGCCGCTGGACATTCACAAACCCAGTCAAACCAATTCTCATCCGAGAAGAATTATTGCACCCTGAACTAAACAGTTTGTAAATGTTGCAAACTTTCAAACCCTGTTCTAGACAAAAATTTCCCTGATTTATACACCCTGTTCTAGACTGGATAGTCTGAAAACTATACCCTGAATAGCGGCACATACCCGTATAGTCAATATTTGGGAGTACCCCCCTCCCCCCGGGGTTTAATCCTACTTAAACTTTGTTGTTAAATTCCTTTTTTTCGCTTTTAGTTTACACGCTTTTTGTTTTATAAGAACCAGTACCTTTCGGCTGAGGCTGAGCTGTTCTTAACTTTCTGGGCCCGGTTGTTCAAAGGTAGATTAGCACTAACCCAGGGTTAAGTTTTTAATCCATGCTTGTGTTTCTTACGATCCATAAACTGAACTTGACTTTGAAGTCTGGGGTTCACTTGCTTTTAGTGTTGGAAATTCTGAGTGATCATGAGCAAAGAATACCTTTCATTGTAAAGAAATTACTATTTAAATTTTGCCTTAACCCGGGGTTAAAATTAACAAGCTTTTGAACAACCCAGCCCTGGCGATTTCAGCCTCAAATTGTTCTTAAATTGTTTTTATTTCCTGATATTGAAAAAATGAAAAGAGCGGTTAGAAATGTTATTATTAACTTTCATGTACATCTCAATCTGTGTTACAGGATTAAATAAAATCTTAAATTTGTCTGGTCGAATTTCAACCTGGTGATTGTTCTTAATTTTTGGGAAGACCTCAGCCTTGGTGTTCTTATAAAGTTTATTGTTATAAAAAAATGCGTATTCTTTATTCTTTAGTAATATTACTACAATGCGTGCCATTGTTTTATTTTCGTACTTAGTTATACTTCAATTTCATCGTAAAATTTTTCTGTTATCTTCAGCATGATGTCAAGTAGACATCAAAATATCGATGCTTTTTTAATTTTATCTCAAGGGCTTCGACAATGAAGAAAATGAACGTAACGTCAACCTAATCTTGAAAATTCTTCTTTGATTGAATTTTTAAAATTCGTTTTCATTTAGAGTCAGCTGATAAAAAGCCGTGGTTACCCAGTTGAAGAGCATTACGTAGTCACAAAGGACTGTTTTGTGCTAAGCATACAACGAATTCCTCATGGGCGAAATAAAGACGTCACATCTGGTCCAAAACACGTGGTTTTTCTCCAGCATGGTTTGTTAGCAGACGCAAGTTGTTTTGTTCTAAGTAATCCTGACAATAGTATTGGGTATGTACTGGCTGATAATGGTTTTGATGTATGGCTCGGAAACATCCGAGGTAACAGGTATTCGAGGAGGAGAGATAGTGAACGGTTCTTGCCGAAGGACTGGAACTGGAGGTAAATATCTAAGGAGACTTTTTGAAAATCTCATATAGGGGTCACTCACAAAGGACGTTCAGAAAAAAGGTGGATTTTTAGACCCACCTTCACGCCCCCCTCTCCCTTCCTTTGTTCAGTATTGTCCGAGTTCAGAGACTCGCCCCTTTCCTCCTCCGGACACCCACCATGTCTTGCCAAAACCCACTCACCCTTGCTCACAAAAACACTGAACTGTTTTTCTTGTTCAAGAACGTTTCAGGTACAACATAACATTAACATAAACATCTTCATAAAACAAAGCCGTTAAAGATTGTCTAAAACATCTAAAAGATCTAAAAGGAAAGTATCTTGCTATAAATATCTGAAAACTCGGATGTCCGGCTTCCTCAAACCCCTCCATTACATTACATTACATGTTCAAGTATAGAATTTCAGCTAACGTATATTGATATCACAAGGTTCAAATAGAAGCCCGACTTCACGCAGTTCTGCGTCTTGTTAATTATGGCTTGGTTAGAGTGGTGATGATGGTAACGTTTAGGGTTGTGACGATAATGGTAGAAACCATGGTGGCGCTGGTGTTGATGGCACTAATGGTAGTGATATTTGTGGTGAATGGTTTGTTGATAGTGATGACGATGTGATGATGGTATGGTTAAATGTTGGTGATCATGGTAACGTTTAGACTTGTGATGATAATGGTAAAAACCATGGTGGCGTTGGTGTTGATGGCATTAATGGTAGTGATATTTGTGGTGATGATGGTGTGTTGATAGTGATGACGATGTGATGATGGTATGGTTAAATGTTGGTGATGATGATTGTAAGGATTGTGGTGATAATAGCGGATGGTAACGGCGAAGTGATGAAGGTGATCATGAAGATGATGAAAATAAGGATGTAATTCATAAAATTGATGGAGACGGCAATGAAAATAACAATAATTAACAATTATTCACCGAAGTGGTGAATAATTGTTTTAGTATATACCACACAAGCTGAATAACTAGCGGATCAAAGAGTAATTTTATGTGTGACAATATACCGACAAATGGTAAAGAGAAGCTATTTTGTTTTTCTTCGGCTGATCGGAGGTGAGTAGTATATTGGCTAATCACCTCCGAGCTAGCCAATCAGCGTGCACGATGTGGTGTATACTAATGGTCGTTACGGTAGGTGATTGCCATGTTCGCAACGTAATTGACAATGATGATTTGGGAATGAAATATATAACTGTTGCTAAGTATACAGTAAAAATAAATATAACCTGGTTTCTTTTTCAGCTGGGATGAGATGGCTGCATACGACCTCCCTGCGATGATCGACTACGTATTGAATATAACAAACAAGGCCCAACTTTCCTATGTGGGCCACTCTCAGGGCACGCTCATTGGCTTCACGGGTTTCTCGTCCAATCCCCAACTTGCTAAAAAAGTTAACCTGTTTGTTGCTCTTGCTCCAATTTATTACCTTCATAACGTGTCCGCTTTGGTTAGTGACGTGGCGTACGCACTGTTTCCCATTGAGGTGCGTACTCTGTGTGCAAAATTTTTATCACTGAATTCATAACTACAAGGTCCCAGATTAAATTCCTCGGCTCTGCCGAAATTTGAACATTTATGTGACTTTCTTTTCCGCCAGTGCATACTCCGCTTTCCATCCTTACGAGGTCGGTAAATGAGTACCAGCATCGGCTGGGAGCTAACCTGCGATGGATTAGTGTCCCATCCAGGCAGAGTCAGTGACTCTCATCCACTTAACACTACAGAAACCGGTGATAAGCGCCGGTTCCATGAGCCACCAGACTCGTAAAAGAGTTTAGTTTTAATGCAACATAAGATATGCAACTTGTGCTTGTGCTTTTTCTCTCCAGTTTCTAGTTGTTACTGCAGGTGAATTAAATCATAGCTCAGGCTGCATCCCGCAGCTCAGATGTTTAACACCTTCCTCAATTATTTATTTATTATTATGTTTCAAGTAAAGTAGCCATATCTATTTTTATTATATTTTCATTACTATTCTTTTACTTCTTATTTTCTGTCACTGTTATTATTGTGTTTAAACGACACATCACTTTTACAAAAATCATTGAAGTACCAAGTAAAGCAGCTTTTTGTAGCATTTCAATCTTTGTTGTAACTCCAATCGTTTCAAGGGATCCAGCTATTAATGGAACAACAAATGTCTTGATATTCCACAAACGCGCAATCTCTCTCCTGAGATTCCGATACTTTACTATATAATCATGCTCCGTGTCTCCAATATTTGTTACTGGTCATAATTCTTGTTAGTCTTGTTTGAATTTTATTAGCAAGTGAAAGCGACTTTCAATAAATAAACTTTTTGTAGCTGGAATGATACCGGCGCGTATTCGCAGTTTCTGTAGTGTTAATTAAACGAATTAGAATCTTCGACTCCCCTTGACAACGCACTATAGCTAATCAATCGCAAATTATCTCCCAGCGAAGCAGTATATGCACGTTTTACCTACCATTTAAGTAAAATAGAAAGTTGTGCAGCTTCAACAGAAAAGAAGATTTAAAAAAAAATTCGAATCTTGGCCTACCTTAGCGCGAACCTTTTGGTTGGAAGTCACAGATGTTATCAATTAGGACAACCACGCCCGAACTCTTAGAGCCTGTTTACATGAGGCTTCTTGTCATAGGATGAGTTTCATTCCTGGATGAGTCTACCACGGTAACTCCCCCGGGGGGGGACTCCCCTGAAAAGTGGGTAGGGGTGCTCGACGGAATATTTTAAAAATGACCCTAAAAGGTGCGAATAAATTAACTCAAATCCTAAATTCAGACCCTAAAAGGTGCGACCACATTTAACTATTATTCTTTATTAAAAAGTAATAGATATACACTGAGATACATCAAATACTATGTTTTCGTATAATTTATTTTCTAAGAACACTTCCAAGCAAAAACAATTTTGGACCCTAAAGGGTGCGGAGGTGGTCGTGAGCCGTTCGTAGACCCTAAAAGGTGCGCAGGATCCTAATTTCAGACCCTAAGAGTATCGTCGAGCACCCCTACCCACTTTTCAGGGGAGTTCCCCCCCCCTCCCCCCCGGGGGTAACTCGTCATTTTCTTGTTACTGTTTCCATTGTTTGGAGATGGGATAAGTTCATCCCGAGTTGAATCAAACTCGTCCCGGTTCTCAGTACCAGGGTGAGATGACAACCCGGGGTCGAAATTTCTATGTAAACAGTCCTCTCGGGACGGATGATTCATATAAACAGATAAATAAATAAAATAAAGCTATTACTGGACATTAACAAGAAACTTAGCGACGTTTTTAGGCTTCTTCATGCACGATCGTTGGTGCAGGCTGAGATGCATGATGGGACACCACGCAAAGCAGAGTCCCAAGAGTGAGATAAACGAAACCTCAGTCCACCCCTCCTGTTTCAGGAGGGGGGCTTTGACCCTCTCCCAGATCGCCTCCTTCATATAAACGCTATATTTCATATAAACACTTATTCCATGCGAGATGAGACGAGTTAATTTAATTTTCTACCCGGGGTATATCAGGACGAAACCCCTCCTGTAAAAACCAAATATTTCTCGTCCCGGTACAAAACTCACCCCGCCCCACATGTACACGGGCCCTTGTTGGTTCATATTGTATGATACTTCTGTTTGTTTCACCGTTACAGGAGTGGTTACAGAACTTCTCAGAGATGCCGTTTCTGCCCGGTACACTGATAAGGAGGTTAATGTCACTTGGGTTCTGTGGTGAAAAGTATTCCGAAAAGTTTTGCTATGACATATCAGAAGCAATCTTTGGTTTTGACGACCCCAATACTAATATGGTAAATACACATACAATGATGCTAAGAAATCAAAAATTATAACATGCTAATATTAATAAAGAAATAAAGAATAACTAAAATTGATAATATGTCGCTGTTCTCTCATTTTACCACATTCGTTGATTAACCCCTGTTGTCAATTAGGAAATTTTCCAATCTTTATCAGAATTCATAAAAAAACGTTTATTGATAGAAAGAGTAATAGAACTGTGAGCTTTGCTTCCCGTTTACTGCCTATTTTTAAAAAGCAATAATTTGTGATCGGGGAACGGGTTAATCAAGTTTACATCAATTCCCATGCGGAAATTTTTTTTCCATTTTTGAGCACTTCAGTTTACGAAAAGCCTTCAATTAGAACGAACTGTATTCGAGAAACAAGGTCCTACTGTTTTTTTGGTTTTTGTTTTTTTCTGTTTTAGAAAGGAATTTATCTGTTTCATTCCTACCAAGTACAATTGTCAAGAGTTGGTCACTAAAGTTTTTTGCTAATGCAAATCTGGTGGCTGTTTCTTATAGTCTCGAGTCCCAGTTTTCTTCGCACATTTTCCTTCCGGGACATCGTTCAAGAATATCGTGCATTACGGTCAGGTAAAATACTATCTTTTATTCTTTTTTCTATTTCCAAAGAATAGAAATTATTTTAGTTGGTTCTTTTTTATATCTATAGCTATAGACCTATCAAGAATCAATTTTAAAATTGATTGAGAACTTTACGAAATTATATTAAAACAATTTCCGAACCCGAGGCCGAGAAAAGCTTATAAAATACATATACATATATCGCTTGCCCCTATTTTTGTTATCTTTTTTTCTTTCCTTCACCAGACCTGTCAAGTTTCATTTTTTGAAACTTAAGGGAACTGTAAAAAACTGCAAAAAATTTTCAAGGCAAATGAATTTTTGAGTGAGTGTACCTTTTAACCAATGTAAGTACAGAAAAAGAAAAAGAAAAGAATCGACAAGAAAGTGTTATGAATTTTTTTGACGAGCGAAGTATCTTTCGCGATATACACTTCTTTTAATTTTTGTTTCTAGAAAGACATTTTTGGATGAACATGAGGTTGAAAAAGGCCTAAAATTCCAGTTAAGATCATTGGTTGTTTATCTTAGTTGGCTTGGGTTCGATTCCTGGCCGGACCAACATTCAGGGTCTCAAAATAACTGAGGAAAACGTACTGTCTTTCTTCTATCATTTGTAAATGGTTAAACCTTCGCGTCTCCGAGCAAGAACGTTAAGCCGTGTAGGTCCACTCTCTCTATTATTGGGGGGTCTTAAAAAAACAACGTACACACTTTCCGATAAGAAAAGAAGAGTAATCCCGGTGTTGTGGTCTATTCGTTTCACTGAGGGATTTTCTTAGTTAGTATTCAAATATGTGTAAACCGTGGCCGCTGTACTGGACTATCTAAGATGCTCTATTGTTTAAACCCTGTAATTGCTGGTAAAGTACTTAGAGCTTCAACAAGAAAATGCGCCATATGAAAATATTATCATCA
>JAOEHV020110115.1:0-15144 GCA_025447995.2 Isaurus tuberculatus | reverse complement strand
ATGGGGGGGGGGGGGCGGCAGCCGACACCCCCCCCCCACCCCCCTCCCTGCTCCGCCGGCCTTGTCACTCTAAAAATTAAATTCATAGATTAATGCAATAACATTATTAAACAACGAAAAAAGCTGTAGCCCATTATTTGTTTATACAATCATTGAAGTGCTTTTTGCTTCAATAATCGTTAAACTATGGAGTTTTTTTTTCAGTTTTAGCTAGCTTTGAAATGTTACCCTTTTAAAAAAACAAAAAAAAATAATGGATTAATTAAGGTATCAAAGGAGTAACACGAACCCTGTCGGTTACTCAGGGCATAAGAAAATCTATTAATAGTTGTCTACTTCCTGTGATCACGCGGGAGCTTGGCTTTGAAGTCGTGAAACATGGCCATAAATCTTTAATGCTGGTCCGAGCTTTAAAGACATTCCAGTTAAAACATCCGTTCTTGACATCAACAGAAGAGCCCGTCCGTCAATCTCCTTCAAAGCAAAAGCAAAGCAATGATATTATCACACAATAATGAAATAAAAATATTAATACTAATATTAATAATTACTCAATGTCACTTTCTTTAAAATAGTTAAAAGTAAATACCTACTTCTGCTGGGCGGGGGAATAGACTCTTGCAGGTGGGGGTCACGTGACCACAGTTATCTTAAATCAATCAGCTATGACAAAATGGTAGATCCAGAAATGGAAAGAGCAGGTTGACATTAGTAAAATGGCAAAGTTTCAACTATTGACTTCAAATATGTAAAAAATGGCAAGCAACAAAAAAATAGGATATTTTCTAAGGATATGTTATTGGTGAGCAAGCCTTGCTGACCAGTACCATTTTCACATACAATTCCTTAGAAAAAATATGACTTTATATTCACTGTCATTTTTGAAGTACTTAACGTTGAGACTTGAAACTACGCCTTGTAACTAATGTTAACCTGCTCTTTCCGTTTCTCAACATCATTTTGTCATAGCTAATTAATTGTGGTCACGTAACCAAGTACTGCAAAGGGCCCATTCTTTTCAAGTTCAAGTTCTTTTCTTTAAAAGTCGATGTCTTTTACAGCACCATTATACTAGGGAAAGTACTCACCTTTTGTTATTAAAGGGAACCCCGGTAATAATGAACATTTCATGTCAGTAAATACCTTGACCGTCTTTAAATTTTCCTACAAGCTTTAAATCGGAATTTTACTGTCGCTGTTCGAATTTCACGTCGATTTCTATAGCCTACTTTGCAATTTGAAATTCGCTAACGGCACCATTTTGTTTGCGCACGTCACTCTTTCGCTCAAAATTTTTTAAGTATGCAGGAAATTCTACGTAACACGATCATTTTTTCATTTCATATTTCATATTTGTTCGTTTCTGAAATAAGGTTTACTGCGTAGGGAATTACATCCACACTGCCTCTGATGCCGCTATCTAAGAAAAACTTCAGCGCAAGAATGATGTCACACAAACAAATGGCGCCGTCCACAATTTTCAAATGGCAAAGAAGGCCACAGAAAACGATCAAAAACTGGAACAGACGGGCTCGAATCCGTATATAAAGCATCGAAGAAGATTCTGGGATAGTCAAAGTATTTTTTGACGAATAATGTTCAAAACTGTCTGGCTTCTCTTTAAACAATAGCAGAAACACAAATTTTTTTTTAATTGGTTTCTTAAGTAAAACACAGCATTTGCTGCTGCGATCGTTTCACCAAATAACCTGTTCAAACTCTTACAAAGTCCATGTATTTCTCTAGCTCGGAAAATTAAAGTTGTCCCAAGAGGCAAACCATACGACCTAAACACTATTATACATCAAATTGGTTGATCTGTGTAAACAGACCTGATCCTCAAATGATTTGGCTTCTTCTCCAAACCCCAGTGACTTCAAGAATGACACAACATCTGATACTTGCCAATTTGATGCATCTGGCGTGGATTTCTCGGCTGGTTTCGTGTTCATGTTGATGTTAGTACTTACCGCCCCTAAGGAGCTGTCTGCCTTACGTGATTCCGCTGTGGACGAAAAAAAATTAACATAAAATTCAAAAATTTAGTTGCCCATCAACATCTGTCCGCAAAAAAAGAAATTTGGAATTGGCTAGCTGAACCGAAGTTTTTTCTTTTTCATTTATGACTACAAAATACTAGTTAGAATGATACATCTAATACAAGGTTCATACTGAATGAGGAAAACAAATTCCAGGAGTTTTCCAGAGTAGCAAAATATTTTTCCAGGAGCCAATTCCTGATTCTCTAATTCTATTTTTTTGCCCATGGTTTGTCATCTTTAGCCTCTGTCAACCCCTATTTGTTGAATATGCATGATCCTCCCGGCATTATATATATATTGAGATAGTTTTCATTGTCCACAATATCCTCTCAGTCTGTTAAGCATCAAATTTTAAAAAAAAAAAAAGCAGTTCATGTTGGAAAAATGAAGTGGGGCCTCGAGTAAATTATCAGGTGACTGATTGAGCATCCACCCCACAAAAACAATTGCCAGGTTCTTAAGCCTTCCAGAAGCAACAACAAAAACTCCCTAAAACTTCCTAAAATTGCATCTACATAAAATACAAAAAGTAAAATTGCAAGCCAGATGCTTTGGCAGGTTTTTGGATTGTTTGTTATAGAGTTCAAACACTTTCCACAAACTTCCAGGAGTTTTACGGGAGTAAAGGGAAATTAACTGTTTTTTAGGAGTTTCCTTTCCAATATTATTTGTTGTTATAAACACATTCAAGGGGAATAGAAGAACCTGCAGACCAGCTCTGAAGTCATAATTGGTTCAAGACTGTGTCATAATTGGTGGTAGTTGGTTCAAGTGCTACATAATTGGTCATAATTGGTTGTAATTGGTTCAAGTGCTGCACCAGTAAAACCAAGTTCACTGGTTCACGATCTCCCTTGAACAGAGTTCTTGCTGTTTTTCCAGAAACTAATTCAAGGACTTTAAAGGACTTTTTAATCAAATTTGAAAAACCATGGTTCTCATGTTTCAAAAACCTTTTGAAATAACAAGAAACCCTTCCACTTTTGTTATTGCCAAAAAGCAGTGTGCAATTGCCAGAGTGGGTAGACACCGATGCATATGTTTTAAAAAAAAAAACATATTTTTCATTTTTTTTACTTTTTCATTTCTAGTTGACCAGGCAGAAAAGAGTTCAGCAGAACAACTGAATACAGTCAGACTGGTGTTTTTGGAAATCAAGCTATCATCAGAAGGACTGGGTATTGACATTTGACTGGAGTCTCAAGTTTTCAAGTTTTTCTTTCGGAATAACTTAAATTACATCTTGCACTTCAGCTTTGAGGTCAATCAACAAAGTCCCAACCAACACCGAAATCCAACTTTGTGATACAACAGAGCTTCACATACCATGTGTTCCATTGATTCTCACTGACGATGCCTCAGGGAATGTTGTTGTCACAGTTCTCATCTGCCGAGAGCCAATCGTGGTTGTCAAAGCCCTTGGAGCAAGACCCATTGCACTCTGTGAACTAACATGGCGGCATCCACCAGCTTCTTTCTGTTCCCTTGTTAGAAGGTCCAAGGGTGGTGTTCGAGGAGGTGTGGCCTGGTTTAAGCCAGTCAGCATCTCTAATTCACGCTGCACTGATTCTGCATCCACTGCAAGTGCAAAAGAAAAAAAAGTTTCCAGCTTAAAACCATTGTGAGCCAATTGATCACAATAGCAAATTTTAAAGCAGTCTTTTAAAGCTCTGGTATTTCAGTAATACAGATTTTAGTTTACAGATTTAATAATCATTACCTTGAATGTTCATATCTTTTACTTCAACCTCGCCTAGAATTTCACCATCAACCGCAACACTGTCTTCGGCAGTAACACTGGTGCCACTTGGCATTCTTCCAGTGTAACCTGTTGACCATGGACTGTGTTGAAATTCTTGACTTGAACTCACCATGCTATTTGCTGTTTCCATTCTTACTGGATTTGTTGGATGATTCTTGCAGTTGTAACAGATCCACTTCCCTGAATTGATATGTAGATGTTACCATATAAATTATACAAAGAAGGTATCTTTACAAGGATAATACTTAAGATGAAAAACTATCAAAAAAGATATTTGTTAGGTACTTTTAATTACCAATAACCTCACAGAAATGTCTTGGACTGATAAAATGGAATACCTTTGAAAACTTCAACATTTTATTTCTAGGCTCGAGCATGACCCCACACCCTTATAGGTACAAGCTACCCCCATCAGTCCAAATTTCACTCAGCAGTTTTAAATAAAAGAAATTGAAACACATCACTTAGTACAAAAACTACCTAATTTAATTAACTCTAGGTTAAAATGTTTAATTATGTATTGCCATAGTTTCACTATCATAAGGAGAGTAGGAAGAATGACATTTTGAGAGTTAGCCCAGTTTGGCTCTGACCAAGGGTTGACACTTGAAGTCAGCTTCCTTCTCTAATGATGGTGACGATTGAAGACTTCAACTTAGAGTTAATTAAAATCAATGTCTTGATTATTAGCATTCATAATGAACACTTCTCATTTAATCTCAGTTAACAATCAGTTTATTTTTTCAAAAACAAAAATACTGACCTATTGGCATTGTTTCCAGAGGTGGCACATGACACTGCATATGATATCCTTTGTCACAGGCATCGCAGAACAACAAACTTCCCTGAAAACAAATAGATACCATGATATCAACCATGAATACATGATCATTGAAAATTGGCCCACTGAGCCAATTTTCAAGAAAACCCATAGAGTAACCTAAATCTTCCCATCTGTATAAGAATCTTCCAAAAATTGCTTCACATTCTAATGTGGCAATCTGAGATTGTCATCATTTTAAGATTGTATTTTAACTTGACTATAGAGTTTTTTTTTTTTTTTGCAAAGCTCAGATTCCATTTTTTAAACAATTGTCTGGGAAGGCATTTTATTTTTTCATCCCTCAGAGTGTATGTTAGGGTTTGGGTAAGGATTATATTTTTATCCCTAGGTTAATGTTTGACTAGTCAATTTAGAGCATGCGCAGTAATCAAAATGCAGTCTCAGAACAATCACTATCTCAGACCGTCACACAAGCAAAGATGTACCATGAATGATACCCATATCAAAATAGTTCTTCTTGTGTCAAATGTACTTTTTAAAGACCTTAAAGATTTCATTGATGACATTTCATAAACGTTTTAAAAACTTTAGTTTAAAGCCTTGATAGTTCACAGATTTTCAAATATCTAAAAACTGTGAATCACAGCCGTTCCAATCTGGTATGCAGCATAAGAAACAATAACTACTTAAAAATAATAAATTTATACATTTACTATTTTCTTATACTTACTGCATCTCCACTGTCATTGCATATTATGCAAGCCTTACAGTCAATACACTGCCATGCACTTGAGTCTGCTCTGATTCTTGCTGTCAGTTCAGGTGAATAATTCATACAACTTGGATGAGCTATTAACAGATTATAAATTATTTTAACTATACTATTAATTAATGTTAAAATGGTACTGAGAGCAATCTTGAGGGACTATAAACTTATAAACACCAAAATTTATTTGATATTTGCTTCAATTTTTTTAAAGTATACATTTTGAGTTCAATTCATTTGATAAATTGTAAGCCATACTTATGTTTTAAAGTGTCACTATGACCAAATCTTGATGTCTTTGATTTTTATCTTTTTTATTAAGATATGTTAAAGCACATTTCGAAAGAGCAAGAATGGGGTTTTCCACTTTTTAAAAACTTTCTTCATCCAAAGTTTTTTAGATTTTTATTATATGCAAATAAAGCTTGTGATGATGTCATATTCTCAACAACTGATCCACCCCATGTGCATTTCAAAAAGCTACGACGTTGCCAGTTTTCAATCAATCACAATTAAACTTTGGAAGCTTATTAAACTTACGCTGTCCTTCAAAAAGAACTATGTTAATTGGTTGCTGTGGCAACTAACTTGTTTTCAGTCTCCTAAGAAGTTTTTTGGCTCTTTTGAAATTTTACCTCATATTTAAGAAAATTATGATATGAGAGAAATAAAATCTCAGCTTCTACCATTTTAAACCTTTTTTTGCATAGATTTGGTGTCCATAATAACTGCAGTAGATACAACAGAATGCAAAACAAAATTTTGGTCGAGGGGGATTGGGACAGAATTTGTTGCCATAGCAACAAATTGGCAGAGTTTATTATGAAGAGCAGTCAAAGCTTAATAAGCTTCCCAAGTTTCATTATGATACGTCAAAACCTTAGTGTGATATAGCTTCTGGAAATCAAAGGTGGAGTGCTTGTTGAGTAAATGACGTCATCACTGGCAATCGCAGCCATTTTTTAAACTAAAATATCTCTGGAAAGAAAGAAGATTTTTGAAAATGGAAAAAGGCAGTTAAATGATTTACTACTAAAGTCCTTTCAAACAAAATCTCGAAAAAGGAAAGTTTAAATTTGATCCTAGCTACTTGGCACTTTAAGTCAAAGATGAATTTTTAAGTTCTAATCAGTAAAGTTTGCTATCTGGAGGAAACTTTGCTGATGTATAACTGGGGACTGTTTAGGTGTTGACAACTTTGCTTTATTTTCCATTTTCTTTTTTTTAATGACTAATGTTAGCATTTTCAAACAGATTAAATAACATGTTAAAAACACCAGGCTGGTGCAGGTATGGCATGAAATGATTGCTGTGAAAATGCAAAGCAGAAAGAGCTTATTCTCATGTTAGCGTGAAATATTCACTAGTTTTCAAGACAAGTATTAATATTAAGATTCTTTGAAATGCAGTTTCAGTTAGAAAATATTTAAGAAGTCTTTATTTTTGTTTTCCACAAAAAGAATACTTGTTTTATTGACTTCAGCTGGGAATGGCTATTCTGGAATAATCCAGAATAAATTATATTCTTATTCCGGAACAGGGTCAATCGAACACACCCTAAGGATATTTGGAAAGTAGAAACGTAGCGACTCAGCATTATTTTTTTGTTGTTTTAGAATTATATATTCTTAAATGAATGTTTTCTTGGTGTTCTTTTGATACAAACCTCTGTTGCCACAGTCCCGACAGATTAGCAAGTTTTCTGGTTCTCCTCTTCTATTATATTCTGATGTTTGAAGACAGAAATCACATAATGGATCACTTGTAGGAACAACTTCTCGCTCTGGACTCTGAAACAAAAACTTAATACTTTATTATGAACAACATTTTTGTTGCTGTTGTCCAAAAATGACAGAACCTGCTAGAATGTTTGATAAATTCCCTATAGAAATTGATTATTTATTTTGCTTATCACGAAGATCAAAACAATTATTTATTTGATATTTATCTTAGTTTTTGAATGAGTTGATAAAACTGTACAGTCACATTCTCAATCATTAAATATCTGTTGCCCCGATGAAGGGTTAATATTTCAGTGCCTACTAATAATGTGATGATTCAAAAAAGTTTAACCATGAGTTAGCAATATTATGGGTTTTATATAAGTACTTGTTTACACACTTCAATAGATTTTTAGAGTCACCTTTCACTGTATTAGCAAACATTTGCAGGGTTGCCACAAAGGTTCCATTTCAAAATTCCCTGACTTTTCCCTGAACAAATTTCCCTTATCCCTGACCATAAATAACAAATATATGCATTTTAGTATAATTTCCAATGGCCTCCAACCACCCCTCACAGCCATCCTTACCTCCTTTTTATTGAGTTATGCTACATAACAACACTGATAACTGAAGATACAACTAAATGTTATCAGGATACAACATAAAATATTGTAAATGTAACCAGTTCCATGTAAGTTGTTCTGCAAAAGCAACACTAAACAGTCCTCAAAGAAGTTCCCTGACTTTTTACCTGGAATAATTTTTCGCTGACCAAAATCTAAATTCCCTGACTTTTCCCTGACCTTGAGAAAATAACTTTTTCCCTGACTTTTCCCTGACCTGTGGCAACCCTGATTTGAGATACCAGATCTCATTATAATGAAATAAAGAAAGCCAAATAAATCTGTTCGTGATCAAAAATTTTATGAAAGTCTGAGAGCAATCTATATTTACCAACAAGTGCTGGTACTCAACAGGGACAGTATTCACGAACTGCCACCAATCTACCATGACCTTTTATCACATATAACTCCATAAAGCATGACATCACTTGATGAACACTATGAGACAGGGTTGAATGATTGTGGACTTTCAAAAGCATTTTGATCTCCAACAGATATATTTTGCTTTCATTGTCTTTTACCTTAATTTATTAGAAAACAATTTCAATGTACATATTGAGTGTTTTGACCACCCATTTTGTTTTGCTTGATGCGTTGATCAAGAAATATTAATCGTTTTAACAAATGTAAATGTTTGAGAGCTTGAAAACTTTGACTTTGAAAAATTTAACATTAGACAATGGGTTAATACTGTGTGCAAAATAGATTTTATCACCAAGTAACTGTTGGGTCTATAAACAATTTTACTTCTAAGCTCATGCATGGTTTCTCATAGCTTAATGTTCTGTAAATTATTGACACCTCTTTTGGCTTAGTCATAAGAAAATACTTTTAATGGTATCTTTAAAAATAAATCGAATGGCCACTCCCTTCGAAATAAGTGGGAGGGGTCACCAAAAAATGGGAACAACTTCATCCAATGCTAATAGCGGATTAATAAATTAGAACAGATCTATAAATTTGAAAAACATGAATATAACTTGATGGATAAACAAAATTGTGTCCCTATTTTTAATTTTTTTCTAATATTCGAATTTAATTCAAGAAAAATTATAACGATAACAGATGAACGACCATTTTAATAGTTTTCTGTACTTGGTGATTGTTTCCTACACTCGAATGCGCAATACATTACACAACTTTTTGCCACTTTCGAGGGGTTCTGTGAAACAAAACGATTTTGCGCTTGAGAACACCCAAACTTCCAGCTAACACAGACGTGACGTGACTTACCCTTTTATACGTGATATTATTTAAATTGGCTTTAAAACCTGTCTAAAACATCTGGTAAAATCACATCGACGATCGACCCTTTTGCTTTGGAAATTTCGCATATGATCTCCGCTCAGTATAAACAAAGTTTCACCTACCTCTTCGGCCGCCTCCAAAAGTCGATAACGCCCTTCAACTGGAGACCAAATTCGACCACTTTCAAAGTCGTCCTTCAAGGCTATTTTAATTCTCGCCTTTAAGTTGTTGTAAAAGGGGTGTTTTGCGCTAATGTAACTCTCGATTTCATGGAGCGTGACTCCGTGGCCGTGATCGATTTCTCGAATGGCTTCGCTTACCCATCTTCCTGCTCTTGAGACTTTTCCTGGTCCTCCTCTGTTCCAACCAGACGCATTCCGATACGAGATAGCACCTTTGAAGGATCTTTTTGTCACCACTCCAGCAGCGACCAGCGCAGCTAGATCTTCCTCGGTATCTTTTTCTTCTATTCCGTGACATTTGTGCATTGTGCGGCAAATTCGCTCCAAGTCCGGACGCGATTTGCGACTTCTCAACAAATTGATGCATTCTAAGATCCAGTTCATATATTTTGGCCGCTTTTCACTCATATTTCAAAAATAAATTTAACAAATTATTTCTATTGGAAACTATTTAAAGAAAAATTTTGCTGCCTGCGTCAAAAAGAGCAATTGTTTGACATGTTAAAACGGAAAATTGAAGTTACGACCAAACTTGTCGAGAAAAATTCCGCGTCTCGTACGCTTGCGACAGCGGTTAACCTTCAGAAAAGGCATGCGTAATGTTTTCGGAGTCAAAAAGAAAATGGCGGCGTTATTGTAAACAACCTTTTTTGGATTAAAAGTTTTTAAAAATTTCAGTCTCTTTTTATAAATTTTCTTCAACATAATACCATTTAACTTGCCCGATAAATTTCGCATTTGGTCTTTGAAATGAACCTTTGAAAACGCAGTTGGTGGGAAAGCGATGATGAACTAATTTGAGCAATTCTTGGAATTTTAGCTTTGTTTTTTGGAAGACATTTGCACCGTCTTATTGCAGAGAATGAATTTTAGGATAAAGCTAAAAGTGTTCACACGAGATGAATGAGAAAGGAAAAAGCAAGAGTCCTGCTGTTGGGTCTGGAGTAGCAGATGACAGATTACAAGTTTCCAGCAAATCACCTGGTGGTAAAGGAACCCATGCTTCACCAACACACGACGTTTCCGTTAAACAACGCGAGAGGCATAAATTCAGAAAAAGACCAAAGAAACTGAAATTAAAACTGAACGAGTTTGTGGTAGGTTGTTTCATTCATCCATAATGACTTGTAGAATCAAAGATACACTGTATTTAATCTATAATTATTTGTCCAACAAACTAGTTTTTGAGAAGCTCTTAAACTCAATAAAATTTTCAAAGTTTTAAAGTTTAAGAAATACTTCAACATTTTAAAACTGTTTAGTGTTAAATATAAAAGAGGGTGTGATAATCAACCTTTAAACTGGATACAATACCTACCTAAAAGAGTTTACTCTTTTGTTTTTATAGAGTGAAGAATTTATAAAGGAATTGGAAGAGGTCTATTTTATCATTAAAATTGATCAAACTGCCTCTAAGGTAAGAATGGAAAGTAATCAAATCATGGTTTCCAACCCCGCTGCATCCTGCTGGAGGCTCCTGCATTGTGCTTGGAGCCTCCAGCACAGTGAAAATTATGGAAAATCTCCTGCATTCTCATAGAAATCGAAAAACTCCAGCATTTTCTCCCACATTTTGCATTTGTGTGATGACTGAGCAGTTTCTTGGTTTTTTAACAACGAATTCAGTTTCGAATTGCTGTTGTTTGGTTTAATAATAATAGATATAATGAGATATGTAATGCTGAACATTAACTTCATTGCTTGTTTGCTACATTTACAGTAAATACAGACTGGGGTAAGTTAAAATGTGTTTCAAATCCAAGTCAAAATTATTTACCTAAATGGAGTGAAGATTAACCCAACATCCCCCCCTGGCAAAGCCCCCCTATGTAGTATCATATCTCGTCAAAGCAGAGTGTACGTAGACATCTCAAGCAATAAAATTTCAAAAAGTTGGCAACTATGTCAAATAGTTAATTTCTGTAGCATGTTAAAGTTGTATTAGCTTGAAATTAGTTTGAGAAAAACTAAATTTATTCCTATTATTTATTAAAAAATGTTAGGTAAAATTTTCTTTCTGAAACACACTTAATCATATATACGAAAGATATGTTGTTTCAGTGAACTGTAGTGCAAATATGAGCACAAAATGAAAAAAATTATGTTGCATGCATAGTAAGTATGCACATCCTCAAAATCTCTGTTTTTTTCATAACACTTAATCTAAGCATTTGTATTAATTTGCAAAAAGTGGTAATCTGAAAAAAAAAACTAATTTATGCACAGGAATCAGAAAGAGTTGAGGAATCAAGTTTGCAATTCTATTGTAAGCTTTGCTGCCAACCTCTACCAACACCAAAGGAAGCTGCAACTCATGCGACAAGTAAACAGCACCAAAAGAAGTTAAAGGTTTTATACATTAAGTGTTATATCTTGCTATTTTCTTATTTTTATGTATTTCAAAGTTAAGTATATTCTATTTTGGGTCCTTGCAAAGAAGATATGGATTACATTTTACAAATTAAAGTAGTGCATCAGATGTAAAAATCAGGATTTTCTCAATCAAGATTGTATTTAAGTCAGGATTCAAAATTTTGGCTCAAAATTGGGTAATCTTGATGAAATCAGTATGGATACACAATCTGGACCCCTCGGGTTTTTCTCCTGCAAAAAATTTAAAGTCTGTGGGTTAACCACATTTTATTTTGTGATATTTCTATTGTAAAATATAAAAAGCTAAATCCTTATACGAGCCTAGTGGCCCATGAGGCCGGCGCTTATTTCTGTAGTGTTAAGCTGATGAGAGTCATTGACTCTCCCTGGACGAGACACTAATCCATTGCAGGTTGGCTCCCAGCCGAAGCTGGTACTCATTTACGGACCTTGTAAGGATGAAAAGCTGAGTAATCTTTGGCAGAAAAGGTCACACAAATGTTCAATTGTCGGCAGAGCCGAGGAATCAAACCTGGGACCTTGTGGTTAGAAGACATAGATCTTACCAACTGTGCCAACCACGCCACTATTAAATATAAGTAAAATATATATACAATCCAATAAAGTTGTTTAAAAATAAATTTCAAAACTGTTAGTTTGAATAGTTGTAAAGGCATGTAGACCGTTACTATCTAAATTTATCTAAACACTCATAAGGATCACATTTTTTGGTTTTCCAGAAAAAAGGCCCCATCTTGGTTTTTTCTCAGTTATCCGTAATCAAAGAAGCTCATACTCAAGCATTAAGTGAGCTGTTGCTATCTGTGGTAAAACATAATGGTTTGGATCCCGAGGCTGACATCCCTGTCAGAAACCAGATTCCTAAACAACTTGACAGTTGCCTTCGTAAGAAGCTGCCAGGTTAGTGTTATTATTTAATTGAAAAGTCTAGTGCAAAACTTTGTAAATGACTTCTGATCAAAAATATAATTCTCTGCATCATTTTAAAGATAAAAACAGAGAAACCTTAGGAGAATTTAGAAACTGATCTGAAGTGACTTGTAATGTTTTTGCATTAGATCACATATTATGAATTAGTACAGACTATAATTATTCAACTCTGATACTATTAAAATACCATGCTATTAATAATAACCCGAATCATACTACTAATCCATCCTGTATTTTTCAATGATATACAAGTAACCCCACCCACACTATTATTCTATCCTGTGAGCATGGTAGTTATTCTACCCTTTACTATTGTTCCATGCTATATTATTATTCATCCTATACTATAAGTCAATTCTGTACTATTATTCTATGCCATTAGTAAATTATACCAGATTCTACTACACCCATCTCTATTATTATTCATCATAAACTTTTATTCAAACTTTCACTATTGTTCTATGCCAAAGAATTATTAAATGCAGCCTGCACTACTATACCATACAGTACTATTATACTAGACTCAGCTACTATTCCATGCTGTACTATTATTCTATGCTATAATATTCATCTCCCTGTACACTATTTTTCTATCCTGAATTATTATTCAACTCAGTTTGTATTATTGTTCTGTCCTTGTACCATTATCCTGGCCATACTCTTATTCTGCCCTTTACAACTATCAAGTGAACCCTATTTTACTTTTCACTAATAATAAAATAAGGCTACTCTAAAGCTTTAAATAATAATAAAATTATATATTTTATAATAAAATATTTTAACTTTTTTTTCAATTTTCCTTTGACCAAGATTGCTCTGTGCTTGTGTATGGTTCATCATGCAGTGGGTTTGGTCTGAAGGACAGCGACGTTAACCTTGACTTACATGTCGAGCGAGAGGTATTTTGTTTTAAATTGTTAAATGAAACAAATAAATTGATCCTTTTACAAACATATCTGGTGCTTATCTCTGGGTTAATCAAGGTAAGCTGGTTAGAGTATTTGATTCCCTCTGACACAATCCATTGCTGGTAACTCCCAGAAGACACTGATTAAAAGTTCTAAGCTTCAAAAGCTTAGCACTTGACACCAAACCTGCAAGCTTAAACTCCACACATTAGCCTGGTCATGCATCTTTCCACATTTCAATTTCACTACCATTAGTTATTCACTTAATTTAAAGCCCTGGTCAAACGGAGTTGCAAGTAGACACAAGTTTACAACTTGCGCCTACTTGCGACTTTGTTTGGCCAGGCCTTGGGTGCACTTGCGTTGACTTACAATGACTTGCGCTCACTTTGGTTGAGATCAAATTTTCCCGCAAGGCGACGCAAGTTTTTCACCGTTTGGCCACCCAACCCAAGTCAACGCAAGTTGGTTGATGTCAATTCATTGTTATAGCAACTAATAAGCCAATGAAATGGGGTTTTTTTTGAGGGAACTTGCGAGTCCGTTTGGCCACCCAACGCAAGTCTCTACACAAGTTCAACTTGTGGCTACTTGCGACTACTTGCGAGTCCGTTTGACCAGGGCCTAAGCCACCTTATTTTTTTACCAGAATTTCAGAATATGGAGAGTAACAGCATTCCAAATTGGGGGTGGGGGCTTAAAACTGAGTTTTTTAAGGAACAAAACTTTCAATATCCAAAATCCATGACTACTGTATAAACAGTAATTCACAATTAAGCTGGACAAAAACACAGCATTTAACAAAATGTGTAATTGGTTCTACTTATCTTTTGCAATACCTGGTGGCTCTTAAAAGAACCGTTTGTTTGGTATTTTGAATTTGCTAATTCATTGTCATTCTCCTCTTTTGATTCAGTTTCAAACTCGTTTTCAAGTTCTTCGTCACATTCAGTGTTGTGTGAAAACAACTGTTCAAACTTTGTTTTGAAATTGGGTCATTTTGTTGTGTGTTTATTATGGAAGTTCTGTTACAAAAAATGGGGTGCAACAGTATTTTCTGAAACAAAACCGTTCTTGAAGGCTGCTATGTTTGTCAAAGTGGGGGTTGTGGCTTAATAGTGAGTGCGGCTTACAAGTGAAAAACTACAGTATATCCTTTTGGTTGATTCCTGTGTTTCACAGCTGCAGTATTTTATCAGTGTTTGAAATTTGCAGTTGCCTGCAGCAAGAGAAATTTTGAACAGCCAAGCTAAAATTCAGTTTAATTTATAATACACCACCTGCCCGTCATGGAGTGACCTAAACTTTTCCGTTCTTATTTATGTTAATTTTAGATAAGTATTTAGTCCAATCAACTTCATCAGTCCAAGTTTGAGTGGAAAATAACATGGTTGCTGAGAACAAGAAACCAACTGTACTGTTGGCTTTTTTGAACCCACATGTTGACTGCACAAAAGCCCAAAGTAGTCAACCTACAGTATCTTTTGATTTTAAGCAAGAAAGCTAATTAATTGAATTTTCACAGGCAACTAGAAAGTTAAACATACTTGCTTTGGGGTAACCTCCAGAAAACTCTTACAGCCATTTTCATTTACACAGTCAACCATGCACGCAGTTTGTTTCTGACTTTGTTCTTAATTTATGGTGGATGTCAATCAAAAGCCTTTCATTTAACCCCTTAAGCCCCAAACACGACAAATGGCTTGTTGGCAAATTCTCCCAACTGAGTTCCATACTTTCTATATAAGCAGTTTGGGAGAATTCGGCTTTTCAACTTCCAC
>JAOEHV020110114.1:0-29324 GCA_025447995.2 Isaurus tuberculatus | reverse complement strand
AACACGTCCATTCTTTTTGATTTTACTAAAACAATTATCCCTCTCGCCCTCATGGGCTAGTAGCCAAATAGTCCATTGGCTTCTATCCCATTCGGGCTCGAGGGATAATTGTTAAATATTACATCTCACGAAGACGCCCCATCAACTAGAGGTACTTTTCAAGGGAGTCCTCCTCTACTGATATGATATCCAAATGACAAATTAAACACTAATTGCGTACATTATCAGATTGATTTATCCATGTTCCTGACACAACAAATTGAAAATAAATCACGCTATCTTTGATGTTTGAGGGCACGAATCGCCAGCAAAATGACAAACAAAAATCATGATTGCGAAAATCGGCGAAGATATTCGTCGATCACAAACCTTTGAAGACTTCAAACAGGATCGAGAAAAGCCACTACTCAAGTACTAAAATTCCAGATATTTTTCAGACTTTAAAGAAATTAAAAAAAGGCCTAGAAAAAGTTTTTGTTTTCAGTTTGAAGACTAAGTTGAACTAATGGTAACACACAAAAAACCTATCCTTTATTGAACTCAAACCGTTCAGAACAAAGAAGCTGTAGTATTTCTCACCCTGGCGTCTTTCACTTTAAAGTCTCTTATTACAAACTGCGGGAATTCCTGCTCTGCAACCGGGTCCACAATATAGTACTGGTGACGAGCTGAGCGATCCTCAGGCCAATATTGGAAGCATTTCTCCTGTTAGATGAAATAGTGATGGTCAGACTTCGAGAGAAAACAGCGACTGAAAAACGTACCCTAAACACATATATACTTCTTATACTTTCTTAGTTGATTATGCGTTTAAAACAACTATTGAAGAGGATCTGCAAGAAAGTACAACGGGTGGTTTAAATTGTATGTGCATTATATAAGAACTAAGTTAAGCGATTAATCTCCATACTGTTGCTGAAGTTCAGTGAGTAGAGCATCTGAGTTGTGATTGGAGGGTTTCTTTTTTGTTAGGGACCCATTAGAATTTTCTTCTGATAAAACATCGATTTATTCCTCCTTATTTCACTATAACCAGTATCGAGTCCATTAAAACGAATTTGTATTGGCCAGATTAACTAAAGACTAAAAGAAACGCTTACCCTGTCGTTCTCGTAAAGCTGCGATAACATTACTACCACGTTAGAATTATGCTCCATCAACATTCTCCAGAAATCATCCGCCGTTTCTTGTAAAGGACCCTGAGTGGCTATGAAGGAATCTTTCGAGCTGTAGCCCTAAAAACAACAAAAGCGTTCTTGAGGAAGGATTTTAAGAAGAAGAAGACTTCAGTGAAGCATAACTGATAATTAATGACAGCACTTGGTGATAATAGTGATGATCATAACTAAGCTTATGATTCCTTTTACGAGTCTCGTGACTCATTGGACCAGGTGCTTATCTCCAGTTTCTATTATATTAAGGGGATGAGCAGGGGCGGTTCAAGGAATTTGAAAAGGAGGAGGGGGGGGGGGGGGGCGCACAGCGAGCGCCGAAGGCGCGAGTTTCCTAGGGTGGTCCCTGAAATTTTTGAAAATTTGAATCTCTAAAATGGCCATTTCCAGAATTTTGAGACAGATTTCCTACCCATTTCAGAATAATTTCTTGCTCGTAAACTTTGTTCAAATAAAGAGTTTTAAAAATAAATAGAATACGTGGTGTTTTATGTAAACAAACAAATCCCAAAAGGGGGGGGGGGCACAGGCCCCCTAGACTCCCCCTCCCCCATTGGACCCGCTACTGATGACGGGACACAAATACAACGCAGCTTAGCTTCAAACAGAAGCTGGTACTCTAATTACCGACCTTGTAACCTTTGTAATCTATTTCATTTGCTTTCATCTCATTGTTTTAATCTGCCGGACTGGAAGTAAGTGAAACTAGCTACTTACATCTACAAAATTTGCGTTGATATAATCTGACCCTTCCGTTCCACGAACAGACGTTAGTCGTACCCTGGTTGATTCATCTGCAAGAGAATCAGTTTATGTTTGAATTTCCAAAACATTTTCATTTTAACTCGGATTTTAGAGTAACCGCGAAGCTTACATCTCCGAAATTGATACACTACACGACAAAAAATTAAAAAATCCAACCTATATAAGAGGCATCGGCCATATGTACCCCTGGTACGAAGAGGATTAAGTAAGTAAGTAATATAGGAGGCAAATCAGAAGGCTATTCATAATTGATGTGGATTTGACTCAGGGATCGCCAAAGACCAATCCTGGTTAATGTCAGAATAAGTTTTAAAGTCGGTGCAACCGCATGCAAATCCGACATCTTGACCACTGAGCCACGCTGCATCAAAGCCTTGTTATAGGCTTTAACATTAATTGGATTTGTGAAAAAGAAGACCATTGTACTACCAGTAAATTTATTCAAAGGAAATCACTGAGAAAAACGACATTTGCATACATGGAAGAATGTTAGCCAGTCGGTTCTTGTGTCGGTTACATGGCATCGCTCCAGCTCCGTTTCGATGGAGTCGCGCTTGACTTGGATCAACAAGCCGCTGGAAAACAAAAAGAAAACAGCTTTGAAGTTAGGCAAAAAAAAAATATAGAGTAAAAAGAACGAAACTAAATAAAAGAACAAAAAAAAGCCAAGCCAGCTAACCTTAAATTCATCCTCAAGTCCCGTTATGTCTGCGCCCTGCATTTCAGACAGTTTCTTGATGTGATGTAACAAATTTCTCGCGTGGACCTCGGTTATACCACACGACACAGCCTCCACCAGTGCATCATGGATGAAGATATATTGTTCCTGTGTTTGTACCATATAGTTCCTCTGCGTTCGCAGGACTGTCACGTGACCATAGATATCTACAGTGTGCTCATGTTTAATTCTCTCTATCATGGAATCGATAACAATAAAACAGCCAGTTCGACCAACGCCAGCACTAAGTAAAAAATAGAATCAAATGCTGGGTTAATATCGTTTACTTTTATGGTACTGTTTCATTATATCAATGCTGAAGATATGCAAAATATTTTAAACTGTTCCTGGTATAATACTGAAAGCAAAAAGGTCAATTTCAAATGATGCCTTATTAATACATAGCTAACACAATAAATTCTCTCTTAGCGGACACGCATCTAAGGCAAATACCATCTTTGGTCATAAGAAGTTAAATGTTTCTTCAGGCTCGTACAAAGGTCTTTGATTTAATTTCTTCTAGTGACGTTACAGACTTTTCAGCTTACCTACAGTGGACAGTGATTGGTCCTGCATCAGGGGGGTTATAGAATTTCACCCTCCTAAGGAATGCGAGGAAAGGCGTCGGGTGAGAAGGTACACCGTGATCAGGCCAAGCCATAAACTGAAAGTGCTTCACTTCGCGCGGGGCTTGGTTTAAGCCGACTTTTGATATCTGTAGGGTGGTGATGGTGTAATTTGCCAGCTCTACCCAGTCCTCCAGACTCACTTCAATATCGCCGTAGGTTTGATTTTCTTCGTCTTCCGGAAAGTACTGAACACATTTGGGCTTTGGGTCCAAAATAAAAAAGAACGATGAAAATACGAACTATGAAAAACCTTAGCAATCTTTTGGCACCCCTCACCCCAAATGTTTAATCTATTTTGTATTGTTTGAGTAATTTTGCTTTATGGAAATGTAACTTTAGTGCCTGAACGTTTGTAAAAAATGGCGAAATAATCTAACTCAAACTCAAGTAAATTTTATTCTGTATTGTATTAAACGCTCACAAATGTAGAAATCTAACGAAAAAAGTTTATCAAGCTAGTTAATGTCGTCTTTTCACTGATGATCTGCGTTCGTATTTAAAATTAACGGAGTATTTTACACTGTCGCTAAAGTTTAATTAAACCAAACTTTTTTCGATGCACAACTAAAATATATTTTTTTTACCTTTCCTCTTTCTTCAAGTTTAGTTAGCATGACAATCGTAAATGTCCTTTGCTCCCAAATCATTCGCCAGAAGTCAGCCACGGTTTCTGAGGTAGGGCCTAAAGAAAAAGAAATATTAAGATGCGTTTACAAATTTCAGCAATGAAGATCGTATTACCAGCTACATTACTTCAATAGCATTGTATTACAAAAGTTCAGAGAGGTCTCACAAAGTCCTTCGAAGCCGCTCTTGCACAGAGAATTTTGGAGTTAATTAAATAACGAACTTACATATCAGAAAAACTATAAACCAATCCAAGATCTTTGACATGCACGTTGCTTTAAGTTTAGGGGCAAAATTGGAGGAGGAGGGGGGAAGTTATTTTGATTTGAAGCGGGTTCACAAGACAGACAGGTTGTGTTATTAAAAGAGCATCATTACCAGAAGTAAAATGCATGACTTTTTCTTTATAACTAGGCACATAACATTTTCCATTCCACTCACCTTGGGTTGCAATGTACGCATGCTCTTTCCGATATCCCTATATGAAAGAAAATAAGATATATTTTAACACAACAACATAAACGATTTTAGAATGAAGAAATTTATCGGTCAAATTACTAAGTAAGAGTTTTACAACTTTACCCATCTGGACGAATATTAATAGTTGGCACTATATATTTTCAGTTTAGTTTTAATTTAAACGACATTCAGCTCAATTACGTTCGGGAAGTTGGAAATTCACCACCTGAAGTCCGCACACTTTGGCGCGAAAGTGCTTTTTATGAACCTCAGATGTTCTCCGACATAATAATTTTGATTTTTGTCCGAAATAAGAGACTAGCAAGGTCGACTGACCTTTTTACTAATAGGAAAGAAATGTCTTAAAGGTAGATTTGAAAAGTTTAATATAAAGTGGTATTACCGTAAGGAAGAATATTTTTTTTAATTGCAGTGTCCTAAAGAAAAGATTTGACTCATCCGCGTGTATCTCCAATGAAAGAAGACCAGGAAAAGACAGATGGAATGTTTTTTGCTCCCCTAACTAACATTACTTACAGTATTATGTTAGCACGGCTACAATTGTAATTTCTAAATACTTACGTCACAAAAGTTAGCGTTAATATAGTCTGAGCTTGACTTTCCACCAATGGCTGACAAACGAACTCGAGTTGAATCGTCTGTATTGAATAGAAATATATTAGGAAGTGACACTGGTCATCAAAGACATAAAGCCCTCACAACAAAGAAATGGCGATAGCGAAGATTCAAAACTCCTTAGGGGATTCGAATAGGGATAGGATGTGAGCGTTCTTGTGTAGGATTTGTTAGGGGGGGGGAGGGTGGATAATTTTTTTTTCAAAGGTCAAACAAGTGAGATATGGAACTATCCAATAACAAGAATTGGCGTAGAAGCCAGTGAGACCATTTTCTTCTGCTTTAATATCTAAGGAAAAACCTTTTTTAGCAAAAAGTCTTTCTCACTTCATATTCTCAAACGTTTCGCTAATATTTTACTCCAATGTACAGGACACAGAAAGGCATCAAAGTTTAACATATTGTAAACATTTTTGGACACCCTTTAAAATAACTTGATGTGATAAAATTGGATGCTGCGCCGGTGTTTCTATAGAAACAGTTTGAAAATTTTTTTAGTTATACACCGTAAAAGAATAAAAGATACTGACGTTTCGGACTGTAGTCCCTCGTCGGAGTGAAGTGAAAATTAAATTAACTGTTTAATAAATATTTCTAAAAAGGATAAAAACTACAAAGAAATTCACGCATTACAGTGGAAATGAAAACATACATGCTAAAATATTGGGATAGCGATTCTTGTGCCTGTTTGCTTCCGTAGTTGCCTGATCGGCTGTGACAGAGACTCCGGCCTCGATAGACTACAAGAAAAGGGTAAGTTTCAATTTAAACTACATCAATACAACGAAATAAATAAACAGATTAACAAATGCATGGCTTTAAAACGTTTGAGTTCATTTCTCCTATAAAAAATTACTTCAATTTATAACAAAAACTGTAAATTTCTGAAAACGTAAGCTCACAAAGATATTTACAGTGAAACAATGTTTTTTTTACCTCGTATTCTTTGGTAAACCTTGCAGCATTGTCCGCTTTTAGGTCAGCAACATGTTTCGCCAGGAGGGCCACTGAGATCGGAGGATGTTCTTTCATAGCTTCAAACGAAATAAAAGTAAATTGAAAGAAATAAATCATTAACTTTTCCCTTTTTGTATATAGTTAGAAACCTATCCAAAGCAGTTTGGAGTAAAACTACAAACTTTGAATCATAATCACATTTGTATCATCCATTACGAACACCTTGAGTATAATATACAAGTCGATGAAAATCTTAGACTTCCCTGCAGGGGGCACTAATCCATCGCAAATTAGTCCCAAGGAAATGCTTTTACAGCCAAACCTCGACTGTACGAGTCAACTGAACGTACTAGGTAGAGTATGTTTTCCAAGGACACTTCGCAATGGTCTGCCTATACTGCTTTATCAATGCTTTCACCGTACTATATACTATTGTAGTAAAAGGTTGGTAATTAAAGAATGAAATAACAAATATACCTGGTGTTTGGAGGGCGAGTCTTCGCAATTCAACTGGATCTGAAGGTTCGCTAGATTTTTCAATGTCCTTCCTCGATTCTTTCTTTCGTCCTTTGCTTCGTCTCCTGCGAAATAACATACAATGACTCCTTATAAAACGGTGACACTTTTTGACGCCGTAGCTAGGAGAGGATATGACGTAAGCTTGAGCAGTTACTAGGTGCTGCGAGGAGATCACACAAAATGGATCCTTGGTTTTATTTGAACGGAACGCGCGCTTGGAAATATAGCTTTTTGTTTAGATTTTTTCTGACACTTTAAATTTTCGAGTGAGAGAAAAGAATAATTTCAAAATGAACAAGAAACAACAATGCATATTATATTGTTTTCATATGCTGGACTTTATCTACGTGATTGTAAGTTTATATAACGATTTGCACGTTATGCGGGTATCAATTTAAAACGGAGAGGGGAGGCGGGGGGGGGGGTCAGACAGAGGTGGGGCATTTAAATTTTTCGTCAATTTTTCAGTCAAATTCCCCACCCTCGAGACTGAAGAGAGGTTCAAATGTGATCAAATGTCCTCCCCGGGCTAAAAAAAGTAATTTAGACCACGCTTTTTGAAAACCAAATCAAATGACCTGACCCTGTGGCAAAATGTGCAATCAAATTCCCCAGGGTGAGAACAACAATAGTGCTCAAATGCCCCACATCTGCCCGATTCCCCCCTCCCTCTCCGTCTTTACATTGATACCTACATTAGCCCTTCGTCAGAGCAACTGAATTTATAGCTCTGACAAAGAGTTTAGGCTCCAAACGTCACCTTCCTACTCCAATTACAGCAATTATTAAACACTTCAACTTAGAGCTGATTAAACCAGATGCTCCATTTACGTGTCAGCCTACTCTAGACACAAACTTAACAGATTTCGTGGATGACGCACCTTTTGACGAGGAAAACTGCCACCAGGATAATAGCAACAATCAAAATAACGCCAACCACAGGTCCAATAATCAAGGCGATGCCAATATTGCTTTTAGCTTCCTCGGGATTCTGCTGTGCA
Organism: Isaurus tuberculatus; assembly: GCA_025447995.2. Taxonomy (NCBI): domain Eukaryota; kingdom Metazoa; phylum Cnidaria; class Anthozoa; order Zoantharia; family Zoanthidae; genus Isaurus; species Isaurus tuberculatus. The sequence continues at coordinate 21,841 of JAOEHV020110114.1, read as the reverse complement.
CCAGTGGAAGCTCCACCAGCTGTGTTGCCGTAAATACCTGATCAGTAGGATGTCATGTATGGCGAAAAGAAAGCGAGTAAGGCCAGCGTTTAGTGTTTATTTTGCAACATTTAAGTTTAACTTATCAGCTTCGTATTTAACATATTGCTGGTTTACTGTTTCACCAAGTGTGATCCAAAAAGCTTACAAGAAATATGGCAGGAGAAGGGAAGTATTTAGAATGCTTTTTTCAACAAAAAGTGTAGCTGACTAAAAATTTCACGTTTAAATTACAAAAGTGCTGAGGTCATCAGTCGAGTTTCCTGTTTTTAAACATTTAAATTTTGTTGATTAATATTAAGCAACAGAACGAAACCAGTCAAACTTGGGAAGTTGATCATAGAAAGATGAAGTTATATTAGCATTAAACTTGGAGTCTCTAGCAAATTACATTTGATATTGAAACATTTTGAGATATCCAATCCTTAAAATGATTTCTGTTTCTTTTTCTGAATTTTTACCTTTTTCAAATGCACTTATGTAGCTTTATTTTAACTGATAATTAAGATTATCCTTTTCTTTTTATCTTTGTCTTTTGACGCAAAAAGCATAAAGGCGAATAGAAGCGGTAAGCTTGTAAGATAATGTAGGATGAAATTTGTGTACATACGTCTTTAAAGGTAAAGGTAAATGTAGAGTTAAAGGGTAATGGTGATGTTAAAGGTAAAGATTAAAATGAAGGTAAAGTTAAAGGTAAATATAAAGGTCAAGGTAAAGGTAAATGTAAAGGTGAAGGTGAAGGTAAAGGTAAATGTAAAGGTGAAGGTTAAGTTTATGGTAAAGGTAAAGGCGACGGTGAAGGTAGAAGTGAAGGTAGAGATGAAGGTAGAGGTTAATGTGAAGGTGCTCCTTCTTCAAAGACGACGTTTCTAAACTTACCAAACTTGATTGGTTCAATAAAGGGACTTGATTTGTAGATCATATCCTGTAAATATAAAGGAAAACATTTAATAGAACAATACATTTTGTAAAATCCAAAACAGCAATACAAGTACTTAAGGTGCAAATGAAAAGCAAGTGAAATAAGCATTTGTGGTAAAAAGACGTAACTTTTTTCATATTCCTGGCAGCAAGAGACTGCATTGCAAGGTTGCACGTTAAGGAGATTTGATAGTTTCCTCAACCGCTGTACGATGCATGAGTGATCTTAGTACAGCATCGAAACCAGCAGTAATCAACAAGTGTGTATTTTGTAGATGGGAAATCGGGGTACACGTAAAACCTCCGAGTCAGAATACGATAGAGAAACTTCAAGCAACTGAAAGACACCAAACTCCGCACCCCAGTGTTAGCAGAGATATAAAACTTTTCTTACCCCGTTCTTGATTTTGACATATGCTCTAGTAAACAGAGTGTAATGCCTTCCATTAACCAGCGGCTTGTTGTAATATCCGAACCGGTTCTTGTAGGATGGGTCTCCAACATTAAAAGTTTCTGGTAACTTATCACCATCGAACTTAGCGGCTATGTAAGGCTTTTCAACCTCTGTGTCTCTCCTTTTCACTCTTGGAAAATAATCGTCAGGATTTTTGTCTTTCGGAACTTTTCCATCATCTCCAAGCGGGACAACAACTACGATGTAATAACTAGAATGAAATGAATTAAAAAAGGGAGGGTATTAAAAAGGAAAAACAAGTACTCCGTATTAAGATTGAAGGTTTAAAAAAATCGTTTCAGTCACTTTCTTATACGCTTTTGCTGCACTCATTCATATGAACCAACTTTTTATTCTATGACATTGCTATTTAGTAAAACAATATTTTTTGTAAGTTTCTAGCAAATTTTTTTTCCTGGTCAAAACTCGGTCACATAAGACCTTGGTTTTTGATATTCCTTTTTTCCGGGACATTTCGGGTTTTCCAGTATTTGTACGAACCCTGTCAAAGTATCTACGAGAGATAAAGTAGTTTCGAATTAGTTGACCGGTGTACATCTTACGACCGGTCAAAAAGATACAATTCTACTTGTAAACGCAGGACTCAGCTCTCGTTCCATATCAAATCGTTAAGAAGATATGACTTCCCTCCGAACGGAGCACCAATTCTGAGTTTACTTGCACAAGTCAAATTAAGTGGTTTAGCAAACGCAACTGAGTGGTCTAGCAATTATTTTATCAAGACCAAGCACCTTATTGGGCCGTTTACAGCGGGAACACGTTGTAATCTCACAGGGATGTAGTCATCAGTAATGCGGTTCTTGTCCACTACAGGCTTTGATACTGACTGAGGCTTATCCCTCTTCGTTTCTAAGGCAACAACTGCCCCATTGCCTGCCCCCATGGCGTTTAGAGCTAGGACACGGACTTTGTACTTCATTGCTGGCTTCAGGCCATTAAGTGAGTACGTCTGCTCTAAACGCGCCGCCACAGAAACCTCAAACTCGTCTTCATGGGTATCTTTGAAGACTTTGTCATTGTCTTGGTACGACTTGACGCCGTTTATTTTCACCTGCAGTTAAAAGTTAAAACGTTACCTAAGCAGGCTAACAAAAAGTTAGTGCATCTGAATTTTAAAAAAAATCAAACTCAAAGGGTATCTGGCAAAATGGTCACCTAATAAAAGTTATAATGAATGAAAATCAATCATTTCTACTCTTCAAAACAAACAAAATGAATGGTAACTTTGTAAGGTTTCTTTAACTGGTTCAACAATTAGTTTGAATAACACCGATCATTTCTACGTTTCAACACAAATACAATGAATGGTCACTTAATAGGATTTCACCAACTGGTTTAAAATTTAAAATGATTACTGGAATAAGTAATTTCTTCTCTGCTAAACAAACAAAAATTAATGGCTTTAGTTAACAGGATTTAACTAAATGGTTCAAAAGCTAGGGAAAAAAAATAAATAAAAACAGCAACGGTCAAGCAACTGAAACTCCTTGTAGGAGATAACAATAACCTAAGTAGAACCAGCATAAACACTGAACGATTGTCAATACCGATAATAAAAATGAAAGTAAAAATACATACCATATACTTTTCGATTCCAGCATCAATTTCTGGTGCAAGCCACGTGATCATGGCCGATGTACTTGTGACTTTTTCTGTTTTCAAATATCTAGGTTTTCCGGGTACTGTAAAACAACATAACCATCTCAGTAAAAAAATACAGTACCACCAAAAGTTAACCTGGATAAGAAATGTTCAAATCTGGGATATTGCAAAGAATCATACAAAACAAAAGGCGAATTAAAATGGTCTTTTAACTTTGTTTCTGTGTGTACTAGAGGAATATTTGAATAAAGTTTTGTATTATATTATTAGTCAACTATCTAAAAAACTTTCCACCAATACACAAATTTAGAACCCCTTTGTTTTTTTAAGTCGATTTTATCCACTCCCAGATAACAATCTATACTTCTTTATTAATATAAGGTACACCAAAATGCAGATTGTAACTTGTACGTTTTAACAAGATAAATATTAATAAATATACATACATACAACTCCCCGAAAGTGGCTTTCCAGTTGCCGTAGTTAAAATCCCCCTTCCCCCAATTAAGAATCCCAACTGGTAGGAGGTAAACCAGTTGGCTATTTACAATGCGTGGTGAATTTGTCTCTTGGATATCCGAGGCCAAACCCATTCAGTAGTTACAGTCGGGGAATTGAACCCGGGTCACCCGCATTCAAATCTCTGACTCTAACCACCGAGCCACGCTGCCTCCAAAGATACAGATTGATTCAGCGCAAACCAAACTAGATTACAGCAATAAATTTTCAATTCTAAGTTTATTACAGCGTTGGTATTTCAGGAATCGTTTTAAAAACTAAAAGATGTTAGTAATCAAGCCATCAAACGAATTTGTTAATAATTAGTATTTAGAGTTAATGATCAGTTGTTACTACAGTTTCATGAAGTTACTGAATGACAAAGTGTAATTACATCGCTTTCCGCTGATTTTCGCATTACAATTAACAATTTCTACGTATGTCTGCCGAAGGTACACGAATGAGAGAATTCCCGAAGTCGACAAACAAGATTCTGTAAGGCCTGTTGTTGCGTTAAAGAGTTGTTAGTTGAAACAATTTAATTCTTGATAGTATCGACACAGATGTGTTGTTAGCAGAAGAGACGACAGGATAGGTTATGGTCGAAAACCTGAAATCAACGACTGCATTTTTCGCTACAGAAATGAACAAACTGGACAAGAAAAATAGTTAAACTTTCATAGAGTGGAGCTACCCTGCGTGTTGATTGAAGCAACCACTCATATGAAGGTTTAAAACAGTTAAAACCTTTTCAGTTTGACAGCGCAGCAAGCCTTCCTTTACTTACAGTCAAATCTCAATGTGAACTGGGATACTGCATCACTATATTGACCAAATTGGAATGTCTTAGCGGCGACTTTGAACCAATATCGCTGATTCTTCACAAGATTTCTAATCTGATCTGAAAGACCTGTCGCTCTTTGGGATGCCCACTGATTTACTGGCAATGTGTTATCGTCAGAGTAGATAATGTTATAACCGCTGATCATGCCATTAGGCGACTGGGGAGCCTTCCAGGTTACCAAAACGGCTGATGTGCTTATAGCCTTCACTCTGACGTCACTCGGTGGGCCAGGAACTGAAACCAATATCGAGCAAACCCACCAATTATGAACAAGTAACTTGTCGGTTCTATCGAATCCTTGAACATACACAAACACACACGTACTGTTTTGTATTACATCAACCTATTTGCAAATGTGCCAAATTTTACTAAAAATACGTTTTTTCCGACTCTAGAGAAAATGAACTCGATATGCAAAAATTGTCCATTGCCGAAATACAAGTCCTCAACTTTTTGCCAATGCCGAGCATTTATCGACAATTGATTGCTTGTTGTAAGAGAATTGTTTTTTCCGAGGTCTCGAGATATATTCACTTTTGAGGGGAGCGTTTAAAAGACAGTGTCATTTGAAGGTCATCGAAAAAAAATTTACAGTTTTTTTGCACGTGAAAAAAAAAAATTGCGGATCGCACTCCGTTTCATGATGAAGCTAGGCTTAGCATATAATATGGCCACTAACAAACCGAAAGAACACGAGAGATGGATGTCCTCAGCCTCTGTCATTAGTTTGTGTTTGATGCATGCTGGGTGGCAACAGGCATTAAGGCAGAACAGGAGATAAATTGCAACAAAAAGAAAATTAGATTATATATAAAAAGTTAAGAATAAATTCAAGAAAACAGAAATAAGAAAAAAAAAAGCATTTAACTAGAGGAAACAAGTTTTTTTTAAAAAAAAAAATTGGCATATCAGTTTAACAAAACAAAATGGTTTAAACGAATTTAACATGCACAAGAAAATAATGATATGTTGTTAATCAAGTCGGATAATGCAAGTTAATTAAATTCTAAGTTGCCGAAAGTTCTGTCTGAACGCCAAAAAAAAATTCTCATTGGCATGCCGGATAAGTGACAGGAAGAGGAAAAATCTAATTTCATTATAACTACCGTTTTTATAAAGACCTAGTGATCTTGCTAAATTAAATATCAGCACTACTGCTAGTAATAATAATGATGATGATAATAATAATAATAATAATAATAATAATAATAATAAAATAATAATAATGATAGAAATACTACTAATATTTGAGGTCTCGTGTAAATTCTAGATAGCACACTAGCTACCGAGTTCCTTGCTTCCTCTAAAACCACAATTAACAATTTTGCTTCTCGGAAAACAATCGAGAACTAGTGCAACAAATCCGTAATACAGATTCACAGTTTCTGCAGTTTTCGATAAGCAGATTCAACTCTATATCCGATACTAAATACTTAAACAAATCAAGTAAAAAATATATTGAGAAGTCGTCCCTTAATCAATATATTTCGAAAAGTAAGCCGTACGAAGCTAGATTGCTGTTTTCACGTAATAACATCAAGTTTGAGTAAGATGTATCTACATTCGCTGTTCTCAGCGGTAAAAGGTCATTTGATTTGCCACTTACCGTCTTGGTCCGTCTGGTCCACCACAGGATTACTCAAAGGTCCAGGACCAGCCTCACCTATGGCTCGAACACGAATCTCATAATGAGTAAACATCTTAAGGCTCTGTAGAACAACCTTCAGCTGACTAGTGTCTGTTACGTTCTTGACTTTGACGTTTGACTGGTCATTCACTTCATTATACACGACGGAGTAGCCTACGATGACACCATTTCGCTTCCACTTTCCTGGCTCGGACCACGTGACTTCCATCTCTGTAGAGGACTTGGGCGAAGTTTGAATATTGAGAGGGGGGCCACTGGGGGCTCCTGAGGGGGTTTTTACCCAAAGATGTTTCTCTGGTGACCAGCCTGCCTTTGTCTTGAGAGATACAGCGACAAAATACCATACCCCTTTTGCTAAAAAAATATAAAAATTTGGTAAAATCTTGACTATACTAAACCTTTAATATCGAAGACTGGAAGCAGGAACAGAACAGTTTTTTTGATGTCCCTGTTGTACAAGTGGTAGCACTATCCTTAAGATAGCTACATGGAAAGGTTTCTGAACTTTAAAATTTATTCAACGTCTAAAAAAGTAGTCTTTTAAATAAAACAAATGGTAAAGCTATGAATAAGATGGATTTTCATAATTCCAAGTCACAAAGGTATTACAAATTCTTTTTATCATTTTTTTAACACTTTTAAGGAAAGGATAATAAAAAATGATACTGCGTGAAACATATTTTTAAATAAATTTTATAAATCCCTTACCCACCCCTGCCCTGAATCCATAGCCAAAAACTCTAATACAACCCTAATATATTACAAGCGTTGGCAAGTATCTTTTACAAATTAAGATTGAACCAATAAGGAAATTATAAAGTAACTAACTTCAATGCAAAAGAAAGTCAACGAAAAAACTTGATTTTTCTTTTATGCACGCTTCTAAGTGTTTTTTTTTTCAAGTTTTTCTGGATGCGAGTCTTGTTGTGCTATGGAAAAATTTTATTAAACGTCTTACCGAAGCCTTTGAAGACCTTCTTGCTATCACCAGCTCCAAGGGAAATCTGTTTCATTGGGAAAGATATGTTCTCCCTTCCAGCAACCAACATGCGGACTAAGGTTCTGCCATATCTGAGTTTGTAAGCGAGGACTCCTTTTGAAGAAGTTCGCCATCCAATTTCTATGTCGCCTTCCTTGTTACGAATACGCGAGTAGACAAAAGGTGCGTCAGGGGGACGCGGATGTGTTTTACCGAATTTTGTGACACTTCTTGCTCCATCACCTTTGATTGTGTATCCTGCCACGTCGATTTGGTAATTTGTATCCGGCTCAAGATTGGTTAGCGTTACACTCTGCAAAAGAAAATGTGATTAAAGAAAGAGTTACCAAAAAACTGAAGGCAGAAACGTAAAAACACGTCAGAAAAGTCCTTATACAAAAATATCTCCTTTTAGCATTTTAAACATATTTGAATCGTTTTGCACCCAATTTAACTTTCTTCACTACACTTTTTGGGATCTCCAAAAATTCACGCACAAAATACAGTGATACTTGCTGAAAAAATTTGGACAATTTGGAAAAAAGCAAAGAAGACAGAAGCACTTCATTGCTGCTTTGGCAACTTGGTTTGCACTTTTATCATAACTGTAAAGCTACCGATTGTTGTCTCCAATTTTAGATTTTCTAAAAAAGATCCTTACCAAAATATTTTCAGACATCGAATCCTTCATCTGATTTTGCGCTGGGGGATTGAGAGGATTTCCCTGGTCATCAACTTTGTTGTAGAAGACTGTGTAACCCAAGATGCGGCCATCGCGATTAGATGAAGGAGGCTTCCAGCTCACCACGATTGTAGACGCGTTCAACACCCTGACCTCTAACTGTCGAGGTGCACCACTAGGAACTGCGACAAGAGAGACAATAAATTTAAAACTCTTGGGAAAATAAGGTCAACAGAAGCAATTAATTAGCTAATGCTAATACTGAGACAAAAATTTTTTGTAAGTGGGAAAGAAATTTTGGGCCAAAGAAGGATCTATGAACAATGAAATGAAACCTTAACAAAGGACAACTTAGTTGTTTCTCTTCAAAAGTAGAAATGCTCGGTGTTTTTCATTCTAACTTTCGAAACAGCTGATGCAGTTCTATAAAGGAACCACTCATTTGGTTATTCTTAACCCTTTAAGCCCCAAACACGACAAATGGCGTGTTGGCAAATTCTCCCAACTGAGTTCCATGCTTTCTATATAAGCAGTTTGGGAGAATTCGGCTTTTCAACTTCCACAGCTTATTCCACTTGATCAATTCCAAGTTTCTCATTACCAGTTGTACTATTTTGTTTGAGTTATGTAAGGAGAAGTCAGACGTTGATAAATTGCCTGGGGCTGAAAGGGTTAAATGGTTGAAAAGGTAAAAGATTTTTTTTGTTGTTGTTAAACAAAAGTATTTCAACAACTTTTTCTTGTTTTGAACAGTATATTCATTAAAATATGTTTGTTTCTTGACCATTTTCTCATTTTTTAAGAGCAGAAGAATATACCGTTAAAATTGTGCTTACCATCCTCAGCTGTGGAGAAAGTTTTCTTGTCAGTGAAAGGTCCCCTTCCAACTTTGGTATTTGCTCGAATCCACAAAAAGTACTTGGTAAACTTCTTTAGACTGTGTATCACAAAACTTGTCTTAGCACCATCCACATTTACAAACTGATTCTGCCCACCCTTAGCCTTGTACTTGATGATGTAATCAGTTATGATACCATTGCGGTGCTCTAATGGAGGAGGATCCCAAGTGATTTCTAAACTAGTAGAGTCCTGGCTCTGCCCACGTACATTCTTTGGAGAATCGCTCGGAGCTATATAAAAAAGTATACAAGTTATACTTAGTTTAATCTCCAAAGAGAAATAATGACGTAGTTAAGGTTTTAAAACGCCAGAAAACTTTAAGTAGGGGTTACAGACCACAATAATAATCAAAATTAGCTCTAAACCTTTCTTCGATGGGTGAGTGTATGTTCTGTGGAAAGCAAAACACTATAGGTGCTTGTTTTATATATTCTATTTAGAAAGGTCTTGGAATCGAATCATGGAAAACGTCTGTCAGTTAAAAAGATGCAAAACGGTAAAAATCAATTGGTTAGTGATATACATAAAGATGGAAAAATATAGTATTCAGAAAACACTCTCTTTTAATTATTCTCAACAAGAGGCTCATTAAGCCTTTACCCGTGGTACGAGTGGAGACTGAAATGCGGTTGCATTCAGTTATTTTAACCCTTGAAGCCATTAATCGCGTGCGACCGGGGACAAATCCCATATATGGAAGTCACTGGACCGAATCGCTAATCGCGACATGAAAAAAAAAACAAAAAAGAAAAAGAAATGGAACCCAAAAGTTGACCCGTGGTACCACGAGTAATAACAAAAGCTATGGTTAAAACATAAGTTATTTTAACTAAAAATACTAATAAATTCGAGAAGACTAGCAACAATATTCTATCAAAACACTCCACAATACCGTCTTCTTGTGTTTGTGCGATAACCGAGAAAGAGACTGGACCAACTCCTTTATCTGATTTTGCCGCCACGCCTATTTTGTAGTAGGTGAAGGGCCTGAGTCCCATGATACTTTTCGTCGTTGCATCGATGGCAGCAACATTAGTATCCATGTCTTTTGATGTCTTGTTGTAATATATTTCATAGCCAAATATGCCACTCCCTTTATGCAGCGGCTGTCGCCATGTAACAAGAATCGCTGTCGATGACGTCACCCGGACTTGAACGTTTCTTGGTTGACTTGGCACTAAAACAAAAAAGGACGAAATAAGCAAACACAAATAATGTCGTAAAATTTCGTCATTTGCCAATTGCATGTTCACGAGTTGGTTTCATGAGCTTTAAATTCCTCAGTGTATTTCATGTTTGGGCGATTTTTAAACATGAAGCTTATTCCTTGACACCATGTAAATGTCATCTTTTATGGAAAGTTACTTCGGTGTTTGTGGTTCGCACCCAACATGTAGAGAAACACTGCATTAGCCTCTCACCGCTAAGTTTACTCGTTGAGAATAAAGATGTTTTTAAGTTTTGTTAATATCATCTGGACACATTAGTTGAAGCAAGAAAATTTTAAACACCTGATGTTATAAATTTAAAAGCTTAAAGTGATTCGACCGCAACAAGTTGGACAAAGTGTGTACCTGAAAGACACAACATAGTAGTATGCCGGGGTTCGGAGTAACGTTCTCAGTATAATACAACGACCAACCTTTTGATAAAACTAAAATATAAAGAGCTAATCTTTTTAGGAACTTAAAAAATAAGGCTTTGGCTGTACCTCCTTTTTGTGTCTTCACAGCTACCCAGTCAGAAGTGGGACCATTTCCGGCTTTGTTATATGCAAGTATCTTGATATAATACGTGGTTTTGACTGCAAGACCTCTGACAACGGTCTTGTTTTCGGCGGAAAACGAGAAGCGCCAACTTCTTGGATCATCGTTCATGTCAGTAGTGTAATAAAGCCGGTAACCTTGGATATTACCATTGGGTTTTATTGGTGGCGCCCACTTTGCACGGAACGTCCTGTCTGAAGCTCCCCTGGCAATTATGTTGTACGGTGCAGATTCTGGAGCTACAGAAATAAAATTAACAGTCACTTTGTTGGGTTACTACCACTGCATCAAAAATTACTTTTAACAACACCAATCCTTTCTAGCCTTAATTGAATGGTCACTTTATTGGATTTTGCTCAACTGGTTCAAGTGGCTTTATGGTAGTGTCATTTGCAAAGTTAAAGCCCTGCATTCAGAGGGGTCTCACAAGCACAAGAGAACTACCTTGGTTGCTGTTTCTCAAAATCTAGAAAGTATTTCAGACAACGTTTTCAAGTCATCCGTAAGAAAAAAGCAATTTATAAATCTAGACAGTGATAGCTTGAGATATGACTTCATTAAAAAGACTTCAAACATAAAGATAGTTGCCATAGGTTTTGATAAACAGATTTTGTGATCTTTGTTTTTTTCGTTTTTATAAAAAAAGTCGAGGTCTTTTCCTTTAAATTTACTCGGAGATAGGGCGATGGGAAAGGAGAGTAAACCGATGCAAATACCTTTTTCTGACGTAGTATATTCGGCCAATGGGCTTGCTTTACTGGACCCCAAGTTGTTTAAAGCAAATATTCTAAATTGGTAAGTCTCATACGGCTGTAACTTGTCAACTGAGTATGACATGCGCCCTCGGATATCTATCTCAAACCAAACTGTGTGTCCTTTCTTCCTATAGTCCAATTTGTAGGAAACGACAGAAGGTCCTCCACTGCGCTGCCACTCTATTGTAATAGCGTGTGGCGAGATTTTTGTGGCCAGCGGTTTTGTTGGCGAAAATGGCATTGCTGAAAAAATGCATCGAGAAGTGATTCAAGTGAAGAGAAATCAACATCATAATATACCTAAATGGAATAATGGAAGGTTAATATACTAATATAGTAAATGACTTATGTAGTTTCATATATCTTGTTACAAATATACCCTTCGGAGTATACTTAACATCCTCGCTTCGATCTAGTTTTCGACATTGTTTTCTTAATTTTCAAGACCCAATTATGCAAACGATAATTAATTTTTAATTTTTTTATTTAATAAACCTTGAGAACTGGTGTTTAAGTTTCTTATTCATAAGTACATGCGAACACTAAATTGGTATTTCTTTTAAAAAATTAGCGCTTCTATATCATTGACGGACTCTCAATTTTCAATTCCCAGACTTGTTTGGGTTTTCCAAACTCCTAAAACCCTGATTACAAAACTGCTGTATTATATCTCTTTACCTCTAACTTTGATGTATGCTGCAGCCTGTATTTCTCCCACTGTGTTGAATGCTGTACATGTATACCAGCCTGACGACTTGATATTGTTTATAGATAAACTGAGGTCAGGATTTCCCAGAATCCTCTCCCTTCCTCGTCTCCAAATAAGGGTGGGCTGGGGAGATCCACTGGCTGAGCATTTTAAGAGAACATCGGTCTCTGGGTCAACAGTCTTGTTCGCCGGTTTTACTAAGAACTTCGGTGTTACTTTTAGCTCTAGAAACAACAGATGGAAATAGTTACACATACAATTCACCTCATTCATCTACTCTTTCGCTTTTTTTTATCCGCTCATCTATTCCTTTTCTCATTCATTTTTTTAAACATTTATCTTCCTTAATTAAACGATGTCTACACTGTATTTATATATCATGAACAACAGCCAAACAACGGTTATTCATTTCTTACCTCGAGCAAACACTCTAAAATGACGCGAGTAAACCGTTCCCTTGTCGTTTGTAGCGACGCACTCATACTTCCCCTTATCACTCATACTAAGCTGGTTAATTTTCAGCCCATTCGCCAAAGTTGTGTATCTTGAGCCCGTTACGTCAAGCGGTAAATCATTCTTAGTCCACGTGATTACCGGTGTTGGTGAACCAGTTGCCGTGCAAGCCAGCGTTAAAGGGTTTCCAACTGTACCGATTTTAAATCTTGGGCTTTTTGTAATGCGAGGAAAACCAGCAGGAGTATTGCTTGCTGAAATTCCAGTAAAAAGCAATATTAATTGTAAAATAATAAATTAAGGAATCAGTGATTCGGCAAATGAGTGAGAGAAAGAGTGATTAATATAGTGGATAAATACGAGAGTGAACCAGTAAGACTGAGTCAGTAAATAAAGGAGTGAAAGGGCGAACGAGTAAGTAGGTGATTGAGTGAGTGAATGATGAATGAATGAGTAATTGAGTTGATAAATAAATGAGCAAGTACGTGCGTAAATAAGTGAAAAAGAGAGAGGGAGTGAATGATTGATTGAGTGAATGAATGACTTATGCGTGCGTAAGCAACTGGTTGACCAGTGAACGAGTAACAAAATGCGTTAAAGAATGAAGTTTGTGTGCTTAGGTGAGTGAATGGGAGGATAAGAACACCTAAAATGTGGATTTTGATTTAGATAGTTGTTGAAGAATTCAGTTAATTTTCCGCTGAAAAGTTGACTAAAGACAAACAAATTCTTCTAAAGTGCGTAAGATGATAGTACTCAGTCCAGGAAAGGTTTAACTCTAGTAAAGTCTAGAATGACCCATATCACAAAGCTAACAAGAACTTGAAGTGAAGCGGGTTTAATATCAACCAACTATGAGCTTAATAAGCAGCTTAGCGTCTGTTTATACTAACTAATCTTTTTTCAAACAAGTAACTTCTCTTTAATATAAATCTAAACTAGCCCTCGTGTGCCTAGTACAATAGCTAAAGATTTATTCAAAATTATTGTTTGTGGTAAAACTAGTTTATTATTAATTGTTTGGAAAGTTTTGACTCAAGAGGAAGAAAAAGGAACATATGCATTTGAAAATTCATGTCCTTGTGACAAGAGCAAATATTTTTACCAGGAAAAGACGATTAAATTGAGGAAAAATACAGAATGCAGTTATAAAATCAAACGTTTTCCAATTATTGTTTATCGGACTGATTACATCTAAATTACTTTTAAGATTCTACTTTTTTCAGTTTAAATGCTCAAAATTCCATTTTGGAAGCGAAATAGATTGTTTTTAACCAAAACAAAAAGCTGGTTTTCGTCTCGAGCACAAACAGCCAACAAAAGGTCACGTGACATGATAAACCGGTTACTCCATGACAACTTTTCACATGGCAACTATTTTTGTTTGTAAGTATGGAAACAAGGAGACTTTGACGATTTTTCCCAAAAATACGAGGGACTACAATTGTTATGCGAAAACGTGCCTGGAAAACAATCCCCTTTTTTTAAGTTAGTTCCCAAAGCGGCAACTAGAAAAAATGTTTTTTTGGGACCTGACTTGACAAGTCTCAAGAATGCTTTGAGTTTGACTTTCCGCACCACAGAACTTCAAGTACCGACACGTTTTTATTATTTCTAAAATAAAAACTGTCAACAAATACGTTTTCTCCTTAACCAAAATCGACCACAAGAATCTACTTTGATTTGATCGAAAACAATTGTATGTTACACTAGGCTAAATCACAATATTAAACATTTAAATGGCTCTTATTAATGTTTTTAGAACAAAAAAGTTGAAAACAGATTTGGTAACAGATATTTAAAGTTGATTCTCTGCCATTGTATTTTCCTTTTTGCGTCTGCTGCTCATCTATTATGTTGTTTCGTTAAAATTGCATTTTAATTGATGCCTATTTGGAAATTACCTTGCCATCGGCAGAATTCATCAACTCAGTCATTAAGTAAATTCATGCATGATCTAAAAAAACTCTGATAAAGTTGTTGTCTAAATCTTCTGTCTTTATTGTTTAAACCGTGAGAGAAATGACAACGAACATGAAGACAATTAATGCATGAAGTATAATGTTTTTGAATCACCATACGTACTTGAAATTTTACTACAGTACACAATCAAGTGAAAGGAAAATTTTAGGATACAGAAGCACAAATCCCCTTTTGTTTGTTAAGGAGCTACAAACATGGGTAGAGGATGGATGAAAAGATTGTTTGTGAAAATGGCCTGACGGGAGAGAACTCGAGACAACAACATAACAGTTTTTGATAACAAATCAAATTATTAAGATTTATTATTTTAATATATTGTTATTATGAAAAAAGCAAAATTGAATCCGTAGAGTGTTAGGCTGGGACAAACAAAAGCTTTGCAGGGAACCTTTATGGGTCTGGAACTTACTTAAATCAATAAAGAACTGCTTGAGTAAATCCTTTTCAAACGGTGCCAAAACTAAGTTGCCATTTTCTTTTTCTTTTGAACATCAATTTCTTAACGCTGCAGGGCCAACGGAGTAAATACCAAAGTTAATTGTAAATAAGGTATTAGTTTTCTTGCAAGCACGTACGGAGTTTAATTTTTAAAATTAAATTGGAGAGACTTTTAAAATAACTTTTGTAAGAAACACAAGCTGACACAATAAAACCCTTTCTGAACTACAACAACAAACTTTCATTTTTTCCAATTTCTGCTGAAATTTAAAACTGCCCAAACAAATGAAAGAAAAAGTTGTGAAATTAAAGGTCTTTTCAACTAAAGGGGAAAATATTGCAGTAGTTTTTGTTATCTATAATAGCACATTTGCTCTTCAGTGACAAACACTAAAAGCTTCTTTGAAATCACTTAGAGTGACTGGTGACATAATCTCATGGTTGACTTAATAATCATTCCCTTGGGGTTCAGAGATGAGCCAAAGTTTTGAGAGGTGGTCCTTCGTCTTGTATTTTAAAAACAAGCGCTCGAAACCAAAGTTTATCTCCACAAACACACAGCGAATCATCCAAACTGATCTAAATAAAGTTGATTAAACCACTCAATAATCTTAGTTGCCTGCCGACATGTAACATAATTTCTAAAAAGGTTTAACGAGGTTTTCTTGGTTTTCATCTTGGTTCCTTCGAAAAAATAAAGTAACTCGACTGCGAAAGAATAAATATGAAAAAAATGAAAGGTCAAAAGTTTTCTCTTCCTTTTGATAAAGAGAAAAGTGTCACATTTTGCAGTAATTTAAAAACTTTATTTGCGTTTCCGTTATTCGATATAAATTTTCAAGGCATATGCCATGGATATATATTATTATAAACGATGAATGTTTTTGCAAGCGCAAACCAGAAGAATTTTTAAACCTGACTTTGAACAAATATTTCTGTACTATGCCAATACAGATCGGAAGTATAAAAATAGTTGTGATATTATTAACGCATAATCTCCGGATTGAAGGAGGTGACGAGGGGAGAGTATTGTTAATAAGGAAAGCCGTTGAGAAGAGGGGGGACAACTGGGAGAAAAAAAAATGGAGGAGGAAGATTTAAGCTAAAATGTTGTTGTCTTTCTAGAATGGCAGCACTTTGAATTGATTTTGGAAAAAAATCTTTATCTCTGCTTTGATCTGGTATTAGCTCACAAAGAATATAATCTTTAATCTCTTAGATTGCAAATGTATAAAATAAATGCCATTGCCAGACAGATTAAGCGGTCGTTTCAATTCTTCATTTCTTGCACTATATCAGAAACCAGTCTTACATCTTAAATAACAATCAGCCTTTTTTAAAAACCAGTTTTAGTTCAATTAACAGTTTTTTTAACTACAACCAAACATTACCTATATAAGGTAAATTATTGTTGCTAAAATTGAATTGTGCATGGAATTTCAATCATTTTCTATAAAACCATTTATTTGTACCGTTTCCTATTTTCAGTCCACAGATAGTAATATGCAGTGCTAAACAACCAACATGTTCGATATTATCAGATACAAATAGAACTCGTGGTATTCTTTTTCTACTTATAAGAAAAGACAAGAATTTTCACACATTTCAAGCACTTTTTAAACATCGAGTTGGTAACCACGAAGGGCAATATCCGCAAACAGGAAATGAGTTACCAAACAAACTTCGCGTGACTTAGTTAGCAACTTTCAAAACCGAGCTTAAAAGTTTTCAACATTAAAAAGACTCAAAAATAAAGAATAGTAGTTTGCTTTAGTTTTCCAAAAGATGAAAGTGATGAAAAATGTTACTTTGAGTTATTTTAAAAAAAATAAACATTGGAAAATATTTTGAAAAGAGAACTTTGCGTGGGTTTAGTCAAGTGGTTCTAAAATACTCTGCTTGTTCGATTAGGACTGTAAGTACTTTTGTTTACTTTCTTTTATTTTCGAAAACAGGGCTCACGTTAAGGCCACTTAAAAAAAATTCCCGGTTTATCATCAAAATTTTCTCAAAATTCAGTGAGGGAGGGCGCTTTTTTTGTTTTTCACGGTTAATGCTTTTTGGGACTGCTGAGTTAGTTCGGAAATAATTCTGCACCATCAATTACCAAACTAAGTTGGACAAAGTGACATTTCTAAGGTGGAGTTTGAATGGCTAAACGAGTGTGACACAAATGCATAGAAAAGGAATAAAGTGTCGTGATATGGTGCGGGCCGAATGGTTTGTCACTCTATTAATTGTTATGCAACATGGAAAATGTTTCTCGACTTTTTCGTCATATATTTTTTTATTAAAAAAAAAAACAAAGTCAATGCGCTGGCAAAAATCAGTGCGCGCGCTGATGATAAACCGGGAATTTTTTTTAAGTCAAGTGGCCTAAAAGAAACGTTGACTATAAACAGTTTTGAAAGGTTTATTTAAAAGCTCACCGCATTTGCATTTTCAACAATTTTTATCTTGAACAGGAAATAATTCGGGCAGTTGAATATATAACAGTTAACCACGTATAAGCTTCAGAAATGGATTCACGCTTTAATTTGTTAAGTGAAACGTTGGTTGACAAAGACCAGTAATGAACCAAAAAACCTAAAACTAAAATATGATTGTGACCTCGTTGAGTAAAGTTTTTTGTCTTCAGACATAACTGTTTTTAAAACAAGAACTCTTGTTTGAATTGCGTGCCAAACTAGTGGAAATAATTTTATTTGACAGTCTTGTATCGATATTTTTGTATGCTACCGTAGGATTTGTTGTTTTACCTAAATATAATTAATTTCTTCCGAAACTTGTGAGCCGCGCCATGTGTTGATATTAAAGTAATGCAAAAACTATGAATTGAATGTGCTTAGGAATATTATTAATGCACTAGTCATTGAAACCCCCACACCGCCATATTGTTTCTCCTTTTCTTTCACGTGTTGGAGAGATTTGGTTCCAGTCCACCGCAGAGACCTAACTTCCGGTACAGTGTTAAAATCCCCGCTAAAATGCCCCGCTATTTGAAGGTAAGTGTTAAATTCCCCGCCCACCCGTGACTCCACGCTGTTAAATACGCGTTAAATCCCCGGTATAGTCGCGTTAATTCCCCACCCTATCCCGGGGGTCGGGGGGTGGGGTGGGGGATTCAATTGACTAGTGCATAAACCCCAAGAATATAAAAATGAATTTAATATTCATTTTAAACGAATCACATACTTTTCCTAAAACATTAAAGAATAAAATAAAAGAATAGTAATTAAGTCAATACCTTTGTAGACTTTAAGACGAGCGGTGGCCGAGACAGGGGGGTCAACACCATTATCAGCTTCGCATTTGTAAGTTGCTTGATGTCTAACTCTCTTAAGGAAGATAATTCGTATCATACTACCATCTGGCATAGTATAATGCCGTGTTCTTGAATCACTTATTACACTGCCATTTTGGAACCACGTTACCCTTGCTGGAGGATTCCCACGGACTTTACAAAAGATTGCCACGGAGCCCCTCTCAACTCCTGCTGGGGATTTTGGTTCGATGGTGACCGTTGGAACTGTACAATTAAAGGACTCGATTAGAAGCTCGGACTGAGGTATATAGCTAAAAATATAATTAATTGCAAGGACGAAAACGCAATTAAAAAAATGGTAACACTGATTATCAACGAACAGTTGTAAAACAGAAAATCCCGCAAAAAAAAAATCCTACAACAGATCTTTCTTGCAAAAACAATATACAATACATGTTTATTTGAATTCTCTTTTTTAGTTACAGTAAATAGAAATTATTACACTAGATTACATTTAATTGTTTGTTATACTTTGCTAATATATAAGTGAATCCGATTCGTGGATGCCTAGCGCCTAAATTAACCATAAGTTTTCGCGTTAGACACTAGATATACATAGTTACATTTTTGCAAGAGCAAAAAACTAAAAAAAAGGATATAAAATATATATTACAATACTTGATATGACAGTACAATGACAATCTTTACATCTTTACAAGATGTTAATTAATTAAAGGAGGAGTTTTGAGTTTCCAGAAGTAGTTCTTTAATTTTCTTTTTGAAAGTAAAAGAGCTTGTGACTTGTTTTAGATTATATGGAATTTCTTTCCAAAATTAAGTAAACTACGCACAATAAAAACGTCTTTCATCACCATCATAATCATCATCAGGATTATCATCGTCATCCATCAAGTCCCTAAAACGAGCTCGGGGCGGCTGCCGCTCCCATTCCAACGCTTAACTGGCAAATGTCAGTTAAGGGGAGAAAGGAAATTGTCAATGCCCGATGAAAATCCCTTGAAATCAGATTGAGATCAGTCCACGTGCGAAACCCAAGATTTGACCCCGGGTCGAAGAGTTAGGAGGCGCGACTAACGACCTTTATACACTATCCCGACTTTAAAATCTCACAACTTTTTTTTTGCGGAAGTTGATAACTTAAGAACTATCGTATGATGGAATACTGAACTTGACTTTGAGAAATGTGTCAGTGGGAGGGTACAAGATCTCCACATGGTTCTGAATGATAGACGACGAGTCCAGTGAAATTCAGCGCGTGGACAACACAAGACAAACTCTCAAACTTACTCATTCGTATATAAATTAAAAAAGCTGGTTTTGTTTTCAGTTTTAAATTTCCAATCTAAGGCTATAATCGTATTAAGAAGGCGATAAACGTTCAGGGGATCGAAAGATAAAAACTACTTTCTACTTTTTTGACTTTACTGTTACATAGATCATTAGATGTCTGCAACGAAGTTAAGTCTAAGCACTTTCTTTCAATGATCCTATATAATAAAACCATAAACCCATAATACTACTTAGATATAATAGTCACGAAAGAAAACTCATAGTTTAACTAGTTTGGCTGATATTGTGAAACAAAAAATACGATAAAAATTGAGTTATAAGTTACAAGTTTCAAGTCTAACTGAAAACCGCTTTAATACAGGCTGATTCACAAAAGTTATTGGTAAGGGAAAAATTAATATCTTGTTTCTTATGCATACAAAATTATTAAAATTAGTCATTCTAGCTTTTTAATCACTTTGGATTATCTTTGGGTTTGATTATTTACTATAGTATTAGTCTTAAATAAAAATGTTTAAAGAATTATCAACAGCAGTCCCCATAAAAATGAATAGAAGTTCAGTTATTGTCCGATCCTGTAGGGCCTTATACAAGATGCGACGGGTATAAATTATTTTATTATTATTATTTCATTTGTAACAAAATACATAAAAATTATGGGGGAACTCGACCAGAATCAAAATCTGCTCGAAAATTTCATGAAATTTAATGTGCGAACCAGTTTCAAGAAAACAACAATTGTGCTCAATATGGCACCAATTAACACAATGCGATGTGTTATCAATTCTGATGCACTGCAGCCTCAGTTTTTCATGTGGGAGATAGTGATAAACTGGTCATTTTGTGGACCTTTAGAGATTAGATGCTTCCTAGATACATTTTTCTATTGTCTTCTGAGTTGCCATTTGCTCTATATTAAACAAAATTATCCACTTTCTATTTGTAAATGAATTTCTTTGTACATGTGATAACCTAAACATCCAGTCATATTTGGTTTGAGATGATATTCGTGTAATTATATGTGATCAATGAGAGCAATGGAGTTAAAATACCCAGGAAATAAGACCAAATAGATAAGAACTTGCTCGACGTCTGTTAAAACAAATTATTAAAGATTGCATAGGGATGATGAGCTGATCTTCATATCTAATTATCTAGTCCATTATAGTCATAGATATTTGCATAATTATTATTATTATTTTAAGGAAATTGAGTATTCACAGACAGTAATTTTAATCTCATCAGCGACCGGAAAATAAAGCAAAATAAAAAAGGCGAAGAAGTCTATGAAATGAAATAACCCTATTAAAAAAACTTCGAATGTTGCGGCAGACTGCTAATGACTGAATGAGTGCTATAAAGTTTGAATAATATCGATTTAGAAAAAGCTACGAATCGATAGTATGAGGGCAGCACTTGGACTTAAGATTTGTAGTTGAACCAGTTTTGTACAGCTCACAAACAAGCAAAAAGTTAGGATATTGATCCAGATCGGAGTTTAGGACGTTTCAAGTTAGTTTTACATGTCGATGGGAGCCCCAGACGACTGTCACTGATCTTAGTTTTGAAGCAGATTTAGAAAATGACTTAACCTGAACGAAATTGGTTTTAAAGAAATTACATGATCTTCAATAACACATTCTTCCAAATGTCAAAATCAGATGCCCTAAAAATAGAACTCAAGAAAAAGCTACTAATTGAAAAGTTGAAAATGAAATTCTTTTGGCTTACAAGTGTCCCGATATGGTTATCAGTATGGGCACAAGGGAGTTTTTGAAGTTCTGTAAATATAGCCGAGTGTTTAGCCTCAATCATCATTCCCAAAAGGGCTTCCTTTTGAGGGCGCGGGGGTCAAAACAAACGAGCGAATCTGCTAAAAAAACTACAAATATTAATTAAGTCAAAACTATGTCATTATAGAAGGCTATCAGCATCATTGGAAAGCGAAAAGGCACCTTATTGTCCAGCTATTATTGCGTTCAATGCGATAGAATCGGACACTGGGCCAACACTTGGCACCCTTTTGTTGTAAGCGAACAACCAATTACTTTGAAATTTGGTCGCTTTATCATCATTTCTATTACACGTGCGGTCCTGCAATTTGTTTACTGAACTAGTTTTTGGTGGACGTCAATCAAAAACCCCTCTTAATTTAAAAGCAGTTGCCGACAAGATCTAAGGTTTGATTGACGTCTACCAAAAACCCAGTACGACGGCGGTAACAAACTGCGGGAACGCACGTGTAACTGAAAACGACAGTAAGGTAGTTTGAAATATATTATACACGCTTTATAAAAAGTTATAATTTACGTTATTATAAACTTTTTGTAAGCGGCTTCTCTTAACAAATTCTTAAAGGTATTTTCATAAAGTTATATTTTTAATTTGCTCTATTAAAAATAAAATGATTTTTCCCGCAACTAAAATAAAATAAAATAAAATAAAATTTTCACAGCTTTTTATGACAATATTAAAGTTTAAAATTTAACTTTCTTTGAATACACGCTTTTTTTTTTATAAGAACAACTTTATAAGAACAATGAGGCTCAGATTGGCCAAAAATTAAGAACAAT